>JAJMRR010000019.1:0-199451 GCA_030578455.1 Metschnikowia sp. yHQL527 | reverse complement strand
TAAATTTCACGAAATATGTATTTGGGCCAGTGACAAGTTATCTCTGATTTGAAGATAAAATTACCTTTACCCAGCGACATCCTGAAATTAAGGGTGCGACATCTATGTGGGAAATACTGTACTTATATATCAACCACAAACTGATAAAATTTCAATTACAAAAAATAATCGTTAAATATATTGTCTCTAGATTTGATGTCTAAGCCAGCCTCTTTAATGTCTGAGTAATTTAAGAATCGCAATACGATTTACGATTATTTTCATTTTGTAAAAATTATGTAATTTATTCGATTTTCCATAAATTAAGAATAAAATCAATAATTCCTATAAATTATTTGCTCGTGGTCTACAGCAATCACTTAAATCTATTATTTCAGCTCAAGTTGAGCCTATAAACTGCATACTACCTTAGTATATCAATTCTGGATGTGTAGCTAGCAGGTAGTTTGTAGTTAAATCCATACACCAGATACATCAGAAAGTGCATCCGTACACCGCGAACCCTCAATGAGTTATGCTGACCCATACATCAGCAAGAATACTAGAAACAGGCAATAGAAATGGGTAATCAGCCATCACAGCCTAAAATTACGGCTCAGGATAAGGCAATATTTCAGCTTAAACAACAGAGGGATAAACTCAAACAATATCAAAGAAAATTATCCGTTACTGTAGATCGTCAAAAACAGTTAGCAAAAGAAGCATTATTAAAGAATGATACTGCTAAGGCTAAACTATATTTAAAGTCTAAGAAGCAACAAGAATCTGTGATAACAAAGACTTATGATCAACTTGATAATTTAGAAACATTAATTGGTACAATTGAATTCAAATTGATTGAAAAAGATGTGATATATGGATTACAACAAGGTAATCAAGTTTTGAATAAATTGAATGCTGAAATGAGCGTTGATAGAATTGATAAAATTCTTGATGATTTAGAAGATCATAAATTACAAGTTGATGAAGTATCAGATATGTTAGGAGTCGGAGGATTGAGTTATAAAGAGGAAGATGAAGTAGAAGAAGAATTTAATAGATTAAATGCTGAAGTTAACGGTACAAAAGTTGAGGAACAGGTTATCCCTGACAAATTACCAGATGCTCCACAAGGGGAGGTGGAAGAATTTCCTACTGCTCCCAAAGAGAAACCAAGCGAACAAGAGGAAAACGAACAAGAATCAACTACAAAAGAACATTACTCAAATGAGCCAATTTCTGCATAATTTATTCACATATTTACAAGTAATTAAAATTATTTAACTATTCGTTTAACCAATCTAAGAATTCAGGAGTGAAATAACTAATAATTAATTTTGCACCTGCTCTTAATAATCCATAGTGAGATTCAAAAGCAATTGCTTTCAAATCAACTACTCCTTTCTCAGCGGCTGCATGTAACATGGCATATTCACCACTTACATGATAAGCACAAATCGGATAGTTTTCACATAGTTTAGAAGCATCACTAATAATATCAAGATAAAAAGTAGATGGTTTAACAATAACTGCATCAGTTCCTTCTTCCATATCTCTAAGTAATGCTCTTCTTGCTAAACCTTTACCACCTGGAGGTAATTGATAACATTTACGATCACCTTGACCTGGTACACTTCCTGCAGCATCTCTGAATGGACCATAAAGTCCACCAGAAAATTTAGCAGCATATGACATTAAAAGACATTTATGAGCTAAACCAGCATCAATAAGTCCAAGTTTAATATCTCTTACTCTACCATCAATCATATCAGATGGTGCTACACAATTTGCACCTGCTTTTGCATAATTAACAGCCACAGCACCAATTCTAAGTGAAGATTCTTCTCTTTTCAAAGATCCATCTTCATATAAAACTCCACAATGTCCATGATCAGTATATTCACAAAGACATACATCACACATAATGAATAAATCAGGGAAGTTTTCTCTTAATGCTTTAATTGCAGAGATAACTGGTCCTTCTGGATCATCAGCTGGGGTTCCAACACTATCTTTTTTACCAGGAGTTAAAACCACACCAAATAAAATTACAGCTCGAAGTCCTTTATCCACTAAAGTTTTAACATAAGGAATCAAAGTCTTAACACCATATCTCTTGATATTTGGTAAAGAAGGAATTTCAGTAATTTCATTTGGGTCATCAGATACGAAAAGAGGAAAAATGAATACATTTTTAGTTAACTGACGTTCACTTTGCCATTCACGAGATAATGGATGATTATATCCACCTTGTAAGACCGATCCAATGGATGTACCGGTCTTGGGTAAGTATTCAGCAGTATGTACCATTTAATAAGTAATTTCTTATAAATATAGAGATCTTGAGATTGTGAAATTCATGGATTTTTTGACTAATCCTTCATCGTATATATGGTGCACGGATGTTGGAACAAGTTACAACTACTTAACAATTGTTAATAGAAGAGTATAGAGTTTTGGAGAGTTGGGCGGGGCAGAGATATCAATATTTGATTAAAGGCTAAGTATATTGGTGAAGCCAAAAATTAAAATTTCCATACTTAATTGCTGCAAAATTTCACATGCTCTTAGAGTTTATGAAGTTTACAACCATTCAATTTTCATTAGTGTTCAATTAAAGTGGTAATTAAGTACATAGTAGATTAAAAGAACAACAGTGTCTTGAAGAAATCTAAGGGTTAATTGAGTTAGTCAAGACCGAGTAGAGTTAAGGAAGTCGTATAAATTAATCTAATTATTCATTCTTTTTCTCTTCTTTGTCCTTCTTGTTATAATAAATAATTTGACCAGCAAGCACAGCATTTAAAATAAACCCAGACCCATAACCTGCCAATAATACGAAATCACTTGATTTTAATTTTGATTTACTTTTAATGGTAGTAAACATTCGAATAGCGGATCCTAAAACATTGGCAAATATAGTAACACTTGATAAATGAGTTGTTGATTGTAATTTATAATTATTCAGAATTTGTGGTAATTTTGCAATTACAGAGATTGGAATATTTAATACTTGTAATACTTCAATTAATTGAGTAGGAGCTATTTTAGTCATAAATACTGACGCTACTATAATAATTCCAATTGATTGCTTTAAATCTTGTAAACTGTTATTAACTTGTTCTTCTTGTGTATATTCTGCTTTCAAGAAAAGATTGGCTTGTCTTTTACGATAATATTCAACTAATAAAAGAATAATAATATTTTGAACTCCAAGAAGGACTGATTCTCCATAATTAACAAATGGAGTTTTAGATTGCCTATTATAAACAATATGAATTAATTGACTAAAAGTTTCTAAACTTAAACTTTCTAATGATAATCCATTTGATACTCTTATTTTACTATCCAAATCAATAGGGTCTAAAATTTTCTTAATTTGTGGAATTTTTATTACTGAAGATACAGCAACAACTCCTGATCCTAATAAAGCAGAAATTACCTTAGCAATTCCAATGACTTTAATTTGACCATAAGCCATTTGTAATATCATTTTCTTTGACACATCTTGGTCAAAAAGAATCTTAATAAGTTGGAAAATTGGTGGTCCCATAATTGTTGAAGAGAAGTAAGTAGTAAAAATTAGTGGGGTATAGCAGTAGTGTGATTTTTGTGAAAAATACGGTTTTTTGGCTATATTGAAAATTGTCTGGAAAATTCATTTTACCGATTTAGAATTTGTAAAATGAAAATTATTTCCAACTCTTGTGACAAATAATACTACATTTCCAGTAAAGACTGAAATTTACTTTAAATGAAAAATTAACATGTTTTTAATAAGAAATAATTATTATACAGACCTTTTTGACCTTTGAAGTGAATTAACCTTTTCTTCTAAGATTGATTCTTGTTTTTCAATATACCTTAAATTTTCTAAATGTAAATTCAATAACTTAACGATTTCTTCAACTGGATTTTCTTCTTTTGTTTCAGAAGTAACTCCATTAATGAGATTTTTATTAAAGACATTACTGACTAAGTTGATTTCATTAATTAAAGTAACCAAATTATCACCAAGACCATCTAATCTTTCATCTAACAGTTCGGCATTTTGATATGCTCTTTCTCTTAATTTATCAGTAACACTTAGTTCTGCTGACGTATTAGAATTTTCCACTGTAGAATTTAATTCGATATTATTTAATAAAATATCAGCTTGTTGTTCGTAATTATCCAATACATTTTCTAATTCATCTTGTTGATTTTCAACAAACAAGAGATGCTGATCAATTTTCTTTTGTAATAAATCAGATTCTATGGTATCTTGATTTAATTTTGTAATTTCATCTCCACTAACTACAAGTTGTTGATCCCAATCTTTAACTTTACTAGTATAAGATTCGAAAATTCCAGATGTTGTGGTTAATTGTTTTGACCACTTTAAAATTAAATCATCAAGTGTTTTGTTGTCAATAGAAACTGGTTTAGGTTCAATCTTAGTTGGTTTAAGGTTTGGTTCTTGTTTATCTTCTTTCTTTTCAGTAGATAATGCAAATCCAGTCGAAGACTTTTCGCTCTCGTTGGTTTTAGTAGCTGTTTGAGTTTTTCCATCTGGTTTGGAACCAAAAGAAAATCCAGAAGCAGGTTTATCATCTTTTTTATCAGATGCACCAAAAGAAAATCCAGAAGCAGGTTTACAATCTTTACTCCCATCACCGTCACATTCTTTATTTTCATCAGGTTTAGCACCAAATAATCCTCCAGAAGCAGGTTGACCCCCAGTCTTTTCAGCAGGTTTAGCACCAAATAATCCTCCAGAAGCAGGTTGACCCCCAGTCTTTTCAGCAGGTTTAGCACCAAATAATCCTCCAGAAGCAGGTTGACCCCCAGTCTTTTCAGCAGGTTTAGCACCAAATAATCCTCCAGAAGCAGGTTGACCCCCAGTCTTTTCAGCAGGTTTAGCACCAAATAATCCTCCAGAAGCAGGTTGACCCCCAGTCTTTTCAGCAGGTTTAGCACCAAATAATCCTCCAGAAGCAGGTTGACCCCCAGTCTTTTCAGCAGGTTTAGCACCAAATAATCCTCCAGAAGCAGGTTGACCCCCAGTCTTTTCAGTAGGCTTAGAACCAAAAGAGAATCCAGCAGGCTTATCGTCTTTCTTATCAGCAGAACCACCAAGAGAAAATCCAGCAGGTTTATTATCCTTCTTTTCATCTGCCTTAGTACCAAAGGAGAAACCCGCGGAAGGTTTATCATCTTTCTTAGCAGGTGCCCCAAAGGAAAATCCAGCAGGTTTATCATCTTTCTTTTCAGTAGATGCACCGAACGAGAAACTAGCAGGTTTATCATCTTTCTTTTCGGCTGGAGCACCGAATGAGAAGCCAGTAGAAGGTTTATCTTCAGTCTTTTTTTCTGGCTTAGAACCAAAAGAAAACCCACCACTTGGTTTATCATCCTTTTTTTCAGTAGATGCACCAAAAGAAAATCCAGCAGGTTTATCATCCTTCTTTTCAGCAGATGATGTACCACTCAAAGAGAATCCAGCGGCAGGTTTATCACTAGATTGTCCACCAAAATTGAAACCAGATTGAGTTGATGATGCAGCTCCTCCAAATAAACCACCAGCCGGTTTACTTTCATTTTTTTCTTCGGGTTTAGATGCAAATAAAGTCAGTTCTGGTTTTTTATCACCACCAAAGCTAAATCCTGATGTTGAAGTAGAAGCAGCTCCACCGAACAATCCACCACTAGCAGGTTTATCGGATTTAGTTTCTGTTATTGGAGTAGAACCTAATGCTGAATTATTTGATTGACCAAATGAGAACGCAGGTTTGGCAGCTGTTGACTTATCGGCAGCTTTAGCACCAAATGAGAATCCAGCAGTAGGTTTAGTAGCGTCATTAGTTTGAGATGGTTGCAGTCCAAAAGTTGAAGGAGCAGCCGAGCTTGTACCTCCTAATGAAAAAGCACTTGGTTTCGATTCATTTGAAGTATTTGTATTTGAATTAGGAGTAGAACCAAATGAAAAGCCTTTAGAAGTATCAGATTTTCCGAATAAACCAGATGTTGTTGATGATGATTGACCAAAGCCTGATGATTGACCAAAGCCTGATGATTGATTTGGAGTTGTTGATTGATTATTTTGACCAAACAAATTAGATGAACCCGCTGGTGTTGAGCCCAAGCCAGCGCCGAAAGCCGATGATGTACTATTTGTACCGAAACCCGTAGAATTTGAAGTAGAATTATTTCCACCAAATAATCCACCAGAATTAGAAGTTGAATTTTGATTATTATTTGAACCAAATAATCCACCAGAATTATTACCAGAGGTCCCATTCCCAGAATTGGATGATCCAAATGTTGGATTATTATTGGAATTGTTACCAAGCATGAGGTTAAGTTATGATTAAGGAATTAAATTGTTTTGAAGAAATTTCGCAGGCTGAAAAAGTGTAGTAAAAACGCACTGCTAAATAATGGAAATTACTATGCAATAAATTCTACATAATCTACAATAAATTCTAAACGAAGTTCATTATAAAAGAGAGTGTAATATTATAAGTTATATACTTATTTCTTTTGACCTTGAGCAGCAACGGCGGCAGCACCGGCAGCAGCAGCTTCAGGATCTAAATAATAAGCAGGTTTAGTTGGAACTAATTTTTCATCTAATTCATAAACTAATGGGATACCAGTTGGAATATTTAAACCAGCAATATCATCATCAGAAATGTTATCTAAATGTTTAACTAAAGCCCTTAAAGAATTACCATGAGCAGCAATTAAAACAGTTTTACCAGTTAATAAATCACCAGCAATTTCATCTTGATAATAAGGTAATAATCTATCAATAACTAATTTTAATGATTCAGTTTTTGGAAGAACAGCTGGATCAATATCTTTATAACGAATATCATTTACTTGAGAAAATTCAGATGAATCTTCAATTACTGGTGGTGGAATATCAAAAGATCTTCTCCAAGTTTGAAATTTTTCTGCACCATATTGTTCTAAAGTAGCAGCTTTATCTTTACCTTGTAAAGCACCATAATGTCTTTCATTTAATCTCCATGATCTTTTAACTGGAATATATAATTGATCAGCAGCACTTAAAGCAATATTAGCAGTTTGAATGGCTCTTGATAATTTTGAAGTATATAAGATATCAGCAGTAAGATTATTTTCTTTAAGTAATTCACCTGCTCTTTTAGCTTCTTTTTCACCAATTGCTGATAATCTAACATCAACCCAACCAGTGAATAAATTTTTTTCATTCCAATCGGATTGTCCGTGTCTAACTAAAATTAATTTTGGCATTGTAATTTAACGTATATATTTTTAAAAATAATTCAATTAAACTATCGCAGAATTTCTCCTGCTTATATACTCCCGGAGGTTGGTGGTGTGGTCGCGGTGATGTGGAACTATGGAGTCCGAGGCACGTGACCGGCCGTGGGATGATGTAATGAAAATCATGTTATCAATCTGATGATTTTAAAACCATTGAATGGATCTAGTGATTGAAATAGCTACTTGGCACTGAAGTAATTATTTAGTTGGCTAATTGAAAAGTTTCACTCGATTCGTCAACGCTCATTCCAAACTCCGAGCTGACAAAAACAACTCCGGCACCTATCTCTTAAACACCGAAGAACTATAGAACCCTCACTTGACATTGATAGAATTACAGGGAAATGATAAATAACTGTAGTTGGGCAAGTCACTTACAAACCCATCGAAAATTGAGTGGTTTCTTGAGCAATACTCTTATGATCAGCAGGATTAGCTGCCAGTTCGTAAATGGAGATAACTGGATCTTTATTGAGATCAGTAGCTTCTCCACGTAACTCAATGTAGTGGAGGTGACTTTCGTCTTCGTCTTCGTCGTAAATGGACTCAATGAAGATCGTTAGATGATGAACTCCAGTGAATTTATGTCTTGGTAAGTAATGCTCTACAAAATCAGATTCTTCCGCTAAGACGTCAGGAACTTCATCATCATTATAATTGACTCCAATATGTGGATGGGTAATAGAATGAGTTGGTTTCTTCAGGTCAACGTTATCGAAATCAATATCTTTTTCGTTTCTCCACACTTTTATGGTCTTAGGACAGTACTTATCACCATTTGTTCTTAATATAATGGAAAAAAGCTTTACGTGACTATTAATAAATGGGATATTAATAATCATCTGGCAATCTGCATCTGATTTAAGTACAGGCTTTAATTTAAATTTATTAGTTTCAGTTTTAAATACTTTACCCCAGTCATCAGATGGATTTTGCAGATTGAGCACATCCACATGGTTGGTATCAACCTTCGAGAAAAGCGACTGGGATGCGTACGTAGGAATAGGGGGAGTGTGCTGGTGAGAGTGGTTATGGTGTTCGTGTTCACAAGACATGGTGTAGTTTGTAGTCTAAAATGACCATTGACAATTTATTTCACGATCCACACCCGTGCACCAGATTTTAGTAAATTGAATTTCAATCAAGTGACAGTCGTGAAGTTGAAGTTCAATAGCAAAAAGCTTGGAAGTGGACTGAAATATTACTCCTTGGTATACTTTGCATCGTAGGTTTTCGAAATTCACGTTATTCTGGCGTCGTTTAGTTGAAATCTGGTATAGTCCATTTGCAGCCATGGCGCAATATATGCAGGTGTTCTCATAGAGAATGACAGTTATCAAGACGCTATAACTATTCTTCTACCTAACATTTCAATTAACATTTATACATATTTATTTATTGTGGTTCATGTCTCGGAAACCCACTAATACCCTCATAGTCACTAATGTGGCAGAGAACATACTTCACGATCCAAGCACTCTCATTCATTACCTTTCTAAAGATGGGCAGTTTCGAGAGATTGTTGCACTCCCAAAATTTGATAGATTACTTATAATATGTGAAAGTGGAGAGATTGCAACTGCAACACGGAACAACTTAAAGTCTCACGCTGACTTCGAGACTTGGAAGATAACTTATAGCGTTAAAGATAATAGAATTACCACCAGCGAAAATGTTACTAGTGAAATCGAGTATCTTGAACTTCCAGCAGATGTTGATAGTAGACGATTTCTTATAAGCCCGCCTCTTTCTCCTCAAGGCGAATGGGATCACTGGGATAAATTAGAAGAAAGTCCTCATAATGTCCCGGTTTATTCTCCACAGGATCTTTCACATTTATTATGGGAAAGACTAGGCGGGTTTGAATCTACTCATGTTCGTAAATTTCAAGACGTGGAATCGACGTCTGAATCACTTGAGAAACCCGTACACGATCTTGATAATAAACCTGAAGTATTATTCGATGATATCGATAATGGGGTGCCAGCCATAATGCTCGATACAGTCAATAACAGAGACGTTCAACCAAGTCCTACTACTCAAAAACTTCCGAAGACTGCCATGCCTCCTGTTTTCGACTAGAAAAACTTTGATACCATTGTCATTTTGCTATACTTACCAGATCAGTTGAAATCTAACTGTTCACTGACTGATAAAATAAAATTATAATTTAACCAAATAATCATCTACATTTACTTTAGCCAAATACAATAAACACTTACCGTATGTGGCTTTTGACCTCATAGTCTCTATCTTGTATACTTTATATAGTCTACTTTATAGTTTCTTGTTAATCAATATGCATAATAATTTTGAAGCGCGAGATGAGGACTAAAAAAAGTGAAAAATTCATCTCATCTCATCACCATTTAACTATTCTTTCAAAATGGCAAAGAAAGTAACCGCAAAAAAAGGAGCCTCCAAGACAGGAGCTGGATCTAAGAAGAAGGTTGTTGCATCCAAACCAGAAGTTAAAGAATCAACATCAACTGAATCCAAAGAAATAACTTCAGCTGTTAGTAAATCACAAATTAAAAAGGCATTAGTAGAACTTGAAAAATTCTATAATAAAAAAGAAGAAACCAATGAAAACTCTAAACCATCATTATTCGACGAAGAAGATGAACCAGAACAAGATGAAGATGAATCAGCTAAAGTAATTGTTACTATTGCAAATAAAAAATATTTCAGTGAAAAACCAAGATTTAAACCAAGACTCATCAAATTATCTCATTCATTGCATGGAGCTAATCTCAAAACATGTCTTATTGTAAGAGATAGCTTAATAACTACTGAAGAACAAATTCAAAAAGTAGATGATGCTAAAATCCCTACTTTAGATAAAATTATCACTTTAAAAGATATCAAAACAGAATATAAACCATTTGAAAATAGACGTTTATTAAAAAAATCTTATGATTTCTTCTTAGTGGATGATGCTATTTTAAACTCATTACCTCATGATATGGGTAAAATCTTCTTTGGTGCTCATAATACCAAGATTCCAGTTCCTATTAAAATTAAAGATAAATCTACTAAAGGTGATAATTGGATACCTCTTATTAAAGGTAGAGTTGAAAAAATTTTGGATACAATTCAATTTCTTCCTCCTGTAAGTAATATTGTTGATATACAAGCAGGTAATTTCACTGGTGGTAAATTTACCGTTGATAAATTAGTTGATAACGTTTATGATATTGTTAAATATTTTGATGTTGATGCCTTAAAATCTATTCATGTTAAACTTCCAAATTCTCCTGCTTTACCTCTTTATTATACTGAAAAAGTTTATCAAGAAACTGATGTTGTTGGTAATGCACCAGCAACTGAAGAAGTTGATGTAGACGCTGCTATTGAAGAAGGTTTATTAGAACTTGTTGATGAAGATACCGTAGTTAAAGCTTTAGGAAGAGAATTAAAGAAGTCAAAAAATTTAAGAAAATCTAAAGCTGATGAAAAAGCTCATCCAAAATCACAACCCCTCAAAAATTAGTTTCTTATATTGTATAAATAAATATCAAGTAATTAAATGTAGTGAAAATTATCGCGATACTATAATTTAATCTTAAGACTCTTTCATTATCATGTGGATCATCACATGTGAGTTACAAGGAGAAGGTACGAAACATTGATGGTCTTATTGGCTTCAACTAACATCTAGTTCTACTACCGAAACAATCATTAAGTCTAAATCAAACATTTAAAGTAGGTCGAGATATTCTGTTTAAAACTGATCCCAACTGTATCTATCTCAATTTTGTTCGTGTTGCCAAACACCAATTTTCAATCTCTGTATTTCCTCCTCAAGGTGGAGTGAAGGGAGATAAATCCTCAATCTACATTGATGTTTGTTCGACACAAGTGACTAAAATCAATGATGATAAGTACGCTCTTCCTAACAAAACAGCAAATCCTATAAAAGTTGATGTATCTGGTCTAGATCCCATAACAGTCCACATGAAGTTCGAGCCCCTGAAGGTGGGGATAATGACTTTGAAATGGGTTCCTCTTACTGTTCTTACCTCGAAATCGGATGAATTTGAGATCAATAAGCTCTATCAACAGAATATAGACGTAAGGCTATCGAATAATCCATTGGATGCCACCACTTACTTCATGGCAAAAGATCACGACGAGTTACTCATGCTGTTGGCTCTAGCACGAGGGATGGATGTGGTTGACCACAAATGGATCGATCTAGTGCAAGATCAATACAAAGATTATACAGCTTGGTGTAACTACAATCCTCCGTGGGAATGGATGGTTCCTGACAAAACACGGTCTTCCCTTCTACACGGGGACACTGTCGCATATATTTCCAGCTCAGCAGCATCTAAAGAGTCACAAGTTGCTGATAGTATGGGTGCTAAAGTTTTAAACCTTTATGCTTCGGACTATATGTCAGGGCGGTCTCTCGATAGTGAAAAATTACAGAGCTACATTGTAGAACACAAAGCAGATTATTTGATGGCTGACTGTGAAAATCTTGAATCGGTTTCTGAAATTGCAGGTATCTTTAGATCTGAAATAGTTTCCGTATCCTTGCTACTTAATTGTTTAAAATTGAATTCGGTAGAATACTTGAAACCTTTGAAATTCGATTCTCGTCCACCATCGCAAACGGTTAGCAGGAGGAAAAGAAGAAAAATTGAAAAGGTGAGCGGTTTGGATTTCTTTGATTTTACTCCCACCCAGATTCAAGAAGAGATCAAAGAAAAGGAGGAAATTCAGAAAAAGGAGGAAAGTTACCAAAAGGAGAAAAGTCATGAAAAGGAAAGAGAAAGCAATACAGAAAAACGACCTAAAGCAAATACCAATCTTATTCACTCACAGCAAGCAGAGAGCGAGCAAACACAAGAAATTCAAGAACTAGAGTCTGAAGATGAAGGTCCCGAGATCGTTTCAAACAGCGATAGTGAACCAGAAACTAAAATTAAAAAACGATTTATTGAATTACCAGAATCACCACCACCGAAAAGGCATAAACCTTTGAAAATATCCAAGTTCATGCCACAGGTATCGCTTGCAGAGGCAATTCGAGATACTAAACAGAAACAAGAATTATCTATCAAGAAAGAACTAGGTTTGGACGAAGAGCCTATAATAAATGAGAAAATGAAGAGCATGGCCATTGTAGAAACAGTGTCTATTGAGTTACGTAAACATAAGCCTAAGAAGGTGGTGAGTGATACCTATAAGGGCCGCAAAAACTTTAAGAAGTTTCAAAAGAGTAAATCATCTAAAGCAAGTGTCGAAACAATGGAATTAAAAGCAGTAGAGTATGACGGTGGATTTCTGCATTTAGATAACTCTACATTTGACCAAACAGAGAAAATCCAAAGTGATTTATCTCGAGATCTAGGTGAATTGATTGGTAATGTAGTTCACTTGGACCCTCGTCCTCGTGAAGTAGAAGAAGACAGCTTTTCGAACTTAGACGGCAATCATAGATCGCAATCAACGAGTCTTTTCGTTGATGAAGACTCTCAGCCGTCTATTCCTCCACAAACTCGCCAGAAGGTGCAGGAGGTTGAGTTTAGTGATGATGATGATGACGATGACGACGACGATGACGACGACGAACCAAAATTTGCATTTTCGAGAAGGTGATCAACTTATAAATAGATTAAATACACACGGTCAGTGTTACAGATCGAACAGCTTGAAAATTAATGTAAATAAATACTTATCGCCAATAAACGTAATATATATGAATAATCAATGTGAGTGGATAGTGGTGATATACAACCTACACCTTGACACCACATAGTCCCAATTTACGGAAGTACGTATTATGACTTTCGTAATAGTTTTTGTTGAGATCAATAAACCGATTGAAGTCATTCGTTATACAGTGGGGGTTATCTCCTGTTTTGCAATCGACCACCTTGTGTGGTGGAGGAACACTGGTTGATGCAGAGCAATTGAGATAAATTTGGTTATCGAATTGATGATACAGATTTAATAAGTCATTTGACTTTGGAATAACCGTAACTATATCTCCCTTATGAACTATTCGGAAGTACTTGCGGTCATAAGTGTTATGCTCTGGTGTTATGGCGCTACCCATAACCTGGTCAGCCCAGGTAGTGAATTCTTTATTTCCAAGTAATGGTTGTCCCATCGTAACAATAGTCATTTTATCATATCCTAAATCAAGAAAATGAATTCCTAAAAGAAGCCCAATAGCCCCACCCATTGAATGGCCCAATATAAGTAGTTCATAGTCTTCAGCGTCTTTCATTTCATGCTCCAATATTTGATGAATCTTCAGAAGTGTATGTTGAAAATTATCATAAAAACCTTTGTGAACTTTACAATTTGCACCACAATAAGGTAGATTATAGCGAAGATTATCATACGACGTCATATCCACTTTCAAGTCAGTATAGCTATCAAAAAGCGATCTTGTTCCTCTAAGTGATACAATTATTGTTTTCTTAGAAGTTTTCTCTGGCCCTTCTTCGTAATGGAATATATTACTGTAAGTTGTAGCAATATACCCACAAACAGAATCATCAAAGTACCATTGGTACACAAGAGTCATGTTAGGAAACCTTGTCTCACAATTAAGGTCACATCTAAACGGCTCTTCAATTCGACCGACACTGGAGATGCAATATGAGATATCGATGAGATGAGCATATGTGAATAAATTAGAATAAATTTCGGCGTCTAAAGGCTGGGGTAGCTGAGACTCGAACAATCCCATTGGAATCTGTTCACATACAGCTAGTAGGCAGTATAAAAGTATTAGTAGTACCATAGCAAATTATAAAGAGTATGTAGTAATTAAAGGTGGAGAGATAACATCACGTTATCTGCGCAACAATGGGTGCAAAAACCCGATAAGAAGCTCCGATAGTATAACCCATCACAGAGCAAGACCAGCATAGATTTTACGAAAAGGACGATAGTAATCACAAGTAAACATCTGTTAGGCACTTCAACGAAAGTGCCACACTACGAAAAGTGCCATACAAGATCCACAGGTAATACTTAGTATTAGGTGGAGGTAAAATGACTTGCTTAGTACAGCGAAAAGCACTACCAAGACTCCAATTGAAAGTAAAATTGCCTTAGCTGCACCAAGAATGTAGAAAGGTATACCTATAAGGGTTTGCAGCAGAAACATGTTGGTGATGGCTTCGATTTGCGAAGAGGCATTGGCAAGAGAATCTTTGACTCTATCTATATCCAGAGCAAGGTCGGCAAAGTTCAGTTCAAGCACTTCAGCTGTGTCCTGAGTAGCAGTATCAAGATACTCGGCCATGTCGTTAACTGCAACAATAAACTCTTCCGTCCATTTTTTCTGTTGCAGTTTGACAAGTGAATTACTGTCTTCCAAAGCACTACTATGCGATTTCAACAAAGTATGACTTCTGTCTATAGACTGGTCCATAATATCCAAGAGGCTTGCGGTATCCTTTAGTTCACTCACGACAGTATTTGTATGACGACCAAGTGAATCTGTTACTTCTTCAACTTCAACCAAGTTCTGGATTATAGTGTTCTGGAACCAGGCAAGACTTTGGTACTCTGAATGGTGAATCTCGGAAAGAAAATCAGATAAGTTGACCTGGGCTTTTCTGAAAGAGGCTTGAAGTAAAGATATTGAGGCTTCACTAGTATCTGATAACTTTCCGATCGATGAACGTACCTCTTTTTCTAATCTCTCCATATACTGTTTTGTAAAGCTATTCATGAGATCCCGAGACTTTTGCTTCCACGCTAGTATTTCATCCAGCATTCGCTGCTGATTCTCTCTAGCATTCCTGTTAGCATCATCTGACCACCTCTGTGCATTGTAGAGATTGTCAAGAATTTCATGGTACGCTTCGGTCACATTATAGAATACCTGCAAAATATGATCTTTGGCAAATGGTATGGCCTCGCTATAGCACACCTGGAAAGTATGACGATAGTTTCCGCTGTATGTAGTCCAAAACTGTTCTTTCCCTTGTAGGGATTGTAAGCAAAGATCAATCTCGTTTAGGTTATTGCAAGAGTTAGGGTATTCAATCCCCGATGCCTGAAACTCACATACTGAGAGCATTACGGCACAGTTTATTCTTGCACTAGTGGCCACTTTATCGTAGCCCTGCTCGGCACAGGTGCTAACTATATCCTGTACAGCTCGTCGTACACAATGAGACTCTTCGGCAGGCAATAGCTTATCTGAACCAAGGTTTAATGCTAGATGCTGCTCTAAGTATCCAATAGCATTTAATGAGAGCACCAACAGAATTAAAAATAAGATGAGCTCGTATTTCTGGAACCTTGCTAGTCTCATGTCAAAGTCGTACAGGTAAAAGCCAGAATAGCTAATGAAGGGATTTGGTGGTTTATATAAAAATCTGAAACATTTTTGCAGCAATTACATCGTGTGGTGCATAAAAAATTACTGCATTCGCTGAAAATTTACATCAACTACTCCATAGTATAATGAAGAATAAGGTATCGCTAGTGTTGCGAAGGGCTTACTCGGTTAGAAGCACCATCTCGTTCATACCGAACGAGAACATCCATCGGTTTGAAAGTGAAAAACTTACCGATGAACAAAATGAAGCAGCGATTCCAAAACGTCCTACATTCGAAGGTATTCCAAAGTATCACCACGAGATCACTACACCAGAAAATGTTTGTGATGTATTGATCCAGCCAAACAGTAACGATACCTTGGTATCTGTTCTCAGCAAAAGCTCCACATTCATGGGTACCTCCAACTTTCAGGTGGTTACTAAAGACAATCAACTACAACCAGTTGAACTTCATTTCGCTGATATTGCCATTAAATGGCTCGGAATGTTTAATGATCGTATAGTGGAGTTGAAACCAATACCCAAAGACTCTGCATTTGATCCCGTCAACCAAACCAAGTTGGCAATTATGGACTCAGCATTTACACAATTGAAATCAAACAGTTTAAGCTCTTATGAAGAATTACATGAATTTTTCAAATCATTTGATGTTTTCACCAGTCAATCTGACTTAGCCACCTTAGACTATTCTCAGATAAACATTCAAAACGTTGCTTCGTTTCTTTTGGATAAGAGTTTGATCGGAGAAAACAGTGAAAATTTTGATACTTTCTTGGGATATTTAGAAACAAATATCTCATATTTCAGCTACATTGACCTAGTGGAATTTACAAGGAAACTTACATTAAAGTTGTATAATTCAAAGCTTTCTCCCGGACAAGCGATGTTGAAATCATTTCATAGCTTTTTAGTGAAGTCTGTTTTTCAAATATATCCTGAAGTTGTCAATGATTTCTCACCTTCTGTGCTAGATAAATTAGTCAGTTTATTGAGTTTGGGATCCAATACGAAACAAGCTTGCAAATTGATGACGATAATTATAAACCGTCATAAAGCTGCTCCATCTTTAGAGTCACTTGATCTATTCATTGACGCTTATCAAAGACAAACCACAAACTATACAAAGCTGCAAATTTTACAAGATTTGTATGAAATCAAGCCAGTTTTCTTCAATACTCATATCAGTCCATCCACATTCAGCTTCTTGCTTACGAGAACAGTAGACAATATCATAGAACTCAACCACTTAGTGAATTTGGTGGAAAAATCCAATCAGAGCATTTCTTCAAAACTTGTTCCTTTGTTTCTTAATAAATTAGAAACAATTCAACAAGAATCATCGGAGTCAAGCTTCGCCAAGTCTTTACAACTTTCATTATTCATACAAAGAATCACTACAAGTAGTCAGTTGAATCAAGAGACAGTGGAAATTGCAAAAAAAATGTACACTAACCTTGGATACGCTGAAAATAGTGAAAAACTTGTGTTTTAAATGTATATAGATCATAATTCGTTAATAGATTAAATATTAAAAGTATTAGCACAATCTTCTATTTGGTAAAGAAGAAAGTTCAATGTTTTCATGAGAATTTAAAGAATCTTCTTCGTCATTTACAGGAGTATGTCTAATCCATTCCTCGGTATGAGATCTATTTGATTCATTAAATGGTTCATTATTAGCTAGATTGCTGTAAAATCCATTGGTATAAACATAAAATCCATCATCACTAGCTGAATCGTCATTCCAATTCGTTGCTTGGAGATTCTTTCTCATTTTCATATCATTAGATACATTAACATCTGTACCTTCCATGTATTTTCTAGTTGATATAGATCTTCTAGTCATACATATAACAGAGCTTTCCATCGGTAGAAGGATGAGAGGGATCACTTGCAACCAAAAAACATAACTTAAGTGAGGAGTGAAAAGAAGAATATCAACTAAAAATGCCAATAATGACAGTAAAAATGCTAGTAATGCTAATGGTAACATCATAACAACATATTTCGTTATATCTCTTTTATCTCTTTGAATATGTCGAAGAAATTTGAATTTTGTTGTATTGATTTCCCTTTTATCTAGATACTGTAATGCAATAACTGTATAAATCACACCACATAACAATCCTGTGAATACAAAACTAAGGACATGAACCACAAGTAATTTGGATACGGTATATGTAGCTTGTGATGGTAATTCGATCCCACCATACTCCTGATCTAGTGTTTTAGAGTCAAAAAATACGCTATAATTTGCAGGATAGCCTATCTTTGTAGGAGAGCATTTATTTAGACGGATATTACACAATCCAAATACTCCAAATGAATTATTATGATATGTAGATAATGATAGTCTATAGTTATGTGCAACCCCTGTTATGGGCACAGTTATGACGGGGAGGAGCTGGAGGACAAAGCAAATGCTACTGAAAGCCGCTAGTACCACAATACCTCTCATTGGTACGAAGTATGCTGATAGGTAAGAAGAGAAGTAGGTTAAAGGTTTTGATATACAAATGCGACATGGCGCGACATTGTCTTGAAGCAGCTAAGAATCAGTCTTGGCAAAGTATAGTTCATGAACCGCTTATACATGATTGGTTCACTTTATGCTGAAGTAGTCAGGAAAGTTACGAACGGAAGTTTTTTTTGGCTTCAAAGTATGATTATATTAGTGGACTCTACATTTCACTGGATTTAGCCCTCAATATACCAGTACATCCTCGGACCAAAGGTTTCTAGGCCACAAACCAATTAATTTCATACTCATCACAGAGGTGATTATAGCTTCAGATTTTGACTTCATTAGTTTCTTTATCGTCACTTGCATGCTAAGTTCGGTGACTTTTTGGATAATTTCCAGTAGTTTTAGCAGCCAAATTGATGTCGCAAAATGACGTGCTAGCTTAATTTTTCAACATATGCGATATCAGTACGTTTTCTTTACTATACTAGCACTGTTTTCCGCCATTATTGCTTCAAGATTAGTATTTACACGTCGTTTAGCTATAATGTCACATCCATATCATCAAGAATTAGAAATTGCTACATTAGCCGTTAAAAGAGCTTCTGTTTTGACTAAAAAACTTAGTGATCATATTGCAACTACTCTGAAATCAGGTACTCATACTAAAGAAGATAAATCTCCAGTAACAATTGGCGATTATGCCGCCCAGGCCATTATCAACCATGCTATCAAGCTCAATTTCCCAAATGATGAAATTGTAGGTGAAGAAGACTCTGATGTCTTGAGAGAATCAACCGATGAAGCTAAATCTCTTAGCGATAAGGTATTTGAAATTATCCAACAAGTCCAAGATCAAACATCTCCTGCTAGTACTAAGATCGGAAGCCTTACCAATAACACAGCTATATACGATAGTATTGATTTGGGTAACTCCAAAGGAGGTGCAAAGGGAAGATTCTGGGCCCTTGATCCAATCGATGGAACAAAAGGGTTCTTAAGAGGTGATCAATTTGCAGTATGTTTGGCTCTTATTGAAGATGGGAAGGTTGTTCTTGGAGTGATTGGATGCCCTAATCTTGCTGCCGATATTGTGTCTAATGAAGAACAAACTGGTGAAAAAGGTGGCCTTTTTTCTGCTATTAAAGGTGTTGGATCATACTATACAAACTTGTTCGGTAATGATGAATTTATTCCATTAAATAAGCAAGAAAAAATTAGCATGAATCAAAACACCGACCCTTCAACTCTTAAGGTTCTTGAAGGTGTTGAAAAAGGTCACTCATCTCATTCTACTCAATCCCAAATCAAAGATAAATTAGGTTTTAACAGTGAAACAGTAGCTAAACAAACCATTAATTTAGACTCTCAAGTTAAATACTGTGTTTTAGCCAAGGGTCAAGCAGATATTTACTTGCGTTTGCCAATCAGTGATACTTACAGAGAGAAAATTTGGGACCATGCTGCTGGTAATATTTTATTGTATGAAAGTGGTGGTCAAGTTGGTGATGTAACCGGAGAACCATTGAATTTTGGAACCGGAAGAACATTGAACTCTCAAGGTGTCATTGCTGCTAATAAATCAGTATTCCCTAAAGTAATCGAAGCAGTTAAAGATATTTTACAAACATAAGTAACTCGATAATAAACTGAATTTTTCATATAAACTGAAATTTTTCATGATGACATATGTATTTATAGGATTTTAATTACAGGTTATAAAATGATATTTACAATTAAACATTGTGTACCCGAACAATGTAGTAGTTTTGTTTACCGGTACGTGCTAGTAAAAGTTTTCCATCTATTAAATGATTGTCTTTATCAAATAGTACAACATCATCAGGATCTTCAAATTGTTCACGTTCAAGTCCAAGATAAACGCCTCCTTGTTTGATTAATTTCTTCACTTCTGACTTGGATTTCCCGAAAACTTTGGATAATAAAGTACTCATCTTAATATCGTTGGCATTATCAAATTGTTGTACGTCGATATCCACTAAAATCCCAGACTTTTCAAACTTGGAGATCAATTTATCGGCAGAAATGTCATCGATAAATGGCTGATCTGGAGTAGGGAATAAGAAACTAGTAACATATGACATTTCATCACCCATACCAACTCCATGAACTAAATCTACAACTTCTCTTGCAAGAACTCTTTGGGCGATTCTAAATGCAGGGTCCAGACGATGTTGTTCCAACACTTTATTTTCAATAACGCCAAGAGGCAAAAGTGTAAAGACTTTTAATAGTTTTTCAACGATATCATCGGGGGTATTGATGAAGTATTGATACAATTGGAAAGGACTAGTTAATTCTGGAGATATGAATACTGCATTTCCAGCAGATTTACCAAATTTTTCTCCACTAGGAGTAGTAAGAAGAGGAACAGTTATTCCATAAGTATCTTCCTTCTCGTCGACTTCTTGCTCTTGACGATTTAATCTGGAGATAAAGTCAATTCCAGCAGTAATATTCCCCCATTGATCATTACCACCAATTTGCATATTAACACCTTCATTCTTATATAAGTGCCAAAAATCATAGGCCTGAAGGATTTGATAAGTGAATTCATTGAATCCCAAACCAGATTGACTCTTTAATCTGCTTTGAATCGAGTCACGTCCAAGCATTGAACTAATTCTAATAAACCTTCCATACTCTGCTAAGAAATCAAGAAGTTTTACATCTTGCCACCAGCTTGCATTATTCTGTAGGCTTGCAGCACCTCCTCCATTTACCAAGGGGAAGTTTCTGGACTTGGCATAGTCAATACCTCTTTCCAAGAACTGAGACATTTGTTTCTGAATTCTACCTACATTAGTGTCTCTATCATTCTGTTCAATCTGACTTCGTTCAGTGGTACGTCCAGATGGATCTCCTACCTTACCGGTAGCTCCACCAACCAATCCAACCACATCGTGGCCGCGGAGCTGGAAATGCAATACAACTAAAAGTGGGAGTAAGTTACCTAAATGAAGAGACTTTGCAGTAGGATCAGCTCCACAATAGAGCTTGAACTGTTTAGTGTTTCCCGGACCAGTGAGCTCAAATAAGTCGTCGCTCGTGATGGACTCGACCAAGTACCGTGCCTGTAGGTGTCCCACTAGAGATACACTGGTATCAAGGTTGTGAGAGTCAGCATCAACCAACTCGGCTACACTAGGAACAATTTTAACCGTAGCAGGCGTCGATAGACTTCTGCAGGCCGAAACAAATTTGGCAGTCCTTCCTAATGACCTAAACATAGAGTGAACAAGTTTGTTTAAGGGAATATTCTAATTGGGAACACAAAAGTATTTAGTAAGATAAATTGGAACTTACAATCGAGGTTGAAAAACTCCAAATCTGGTTATTCGCAGTGAAACATCAAACGATAGTCTGCGAAATTTTTCAATCTATCAATGTCAAATAATCCAGATAGAGTTCCAGACGTGGGAAAAAAGCGTAAAAGAAAGAGAGGGAAGAAACAGGAGCCTGTTGTAGAACAGGTTACGCAAGTTGAAACTCAACCAATTGAAATCCAAAATAATAGAGCAAATAAAAAGATCAAATTTGGCGATGAGGCTGATTCTCAAGATATTGATGGTTCTTTAAAAGTTCAGGATACCACCAGTAAGCCAGTTCTCAAAGAAATTCTTCCAAACTCGGAAGTAGGTGAACCAAAGCCCAAACAGACGCATGCATCTCAAGAAACTACTCAAAAGGTGACTGATGAGAAACCTGTTGAAGTCAAACCTGACCAAAAAATCGAAAAGAAGACTAAGAAAAAACCTAAATCAAAGAAAGTTTTCTATGATGACTTTAGTGATGAAAGTGAAGATGAGTCTCGTCTGTTTACCTTTACCTCCAGAGAGAACGCTATTGCTCGATCCCGAGAGCTTTTAGAGACTAGAGAAAAACTTCCAATCTACCAGCATCACGATAAGATTATCGAATATATCCAGAAAAACCAAGTCACAGTCATTATTGGAGAGACAGGTTCAGGTAAATCTACACAAATCCCTCAGTTTCTCATGCCACGAAACAAGAAACAGATTGCTGTTACACAACCTCGTAGAGTTGCAGCTGCTTCATTAGCTTCAAGAGTGAGTGAAGAATATGGATGTAAATTAGGAGAAGAAGTTGGTTACCAGGTCCGATTTTCTAATGTAACTCATCCTCATAAAACAGCACTAAAGTACCTTACTGATGGTATGCTTCTTCGAGAAATCATGATCGATGATAAATTATCCAACTACTCTACAATCATCATTGATGAAGCGCATGAAAGAACCATTTTAACTGATCTTATTATGGGATTTCTTAAGCAACTTATAGTGACCAAAAGAAGAAAAGATCTTAAAATCATCATTATGTCGGCTACTTTGAATGCAGAACTTTTCAGTAAATTCTTCAGCCATGCACCAATCTTATTCATTGAAGGTAAATTATATCCTGTTTCCAAGCATTACTTAACTGAATCATCTGAAGATATAGTTGATACCATGGTCAGAAGTATTGTTCAAGTCAATCAGGGTGAACAAGCTGGTGATATTCTTTGCTTTCTTCCAGGTCAAGAAGAAATTGATAATTGTGTAACTATTCTCAACAGTATTGCACCAGAGTTACCCAAACAAGCTCCTTTCATAGTGCCTCTTCCTCTTTATGCTGCATTATCACCAGGTCAACAACTGAAGATATTTGAAAAAGTTGGTGCAAGAAAGCGGAAAGTTATTTTGGCTACCAATATTGCCGAAACTTCTATTACTGTAAGTGGTGTCAAGTACGTAATCGATTCCGGTTTAAGGAAAGTTAAAGTATGGAAACATCAACTTGGATTATCTACATTATTAACTACCCCAATATCTCAAGCATCTGCCAAACAAAGAGCTGGTAGAGCAGGAAGAGAATCTTCAGGTAAAGTGTTTCGATTATATCCGGAAGATGTATTTTTAAGTAAATTACCAAAGCAACAAGAATCTGAAATCATGAGAAACGATATCGTTTTACCAATTTTAACCCTTAAGAAAATTGGGGTAGATGATTTATTGAATTGGAGTTGGTTGGAACATCCTGGACAACAGGCCATTCTTAGTGCTTTAAATACATTGTATACTTTAGGAGCTCTTAACGATAGTGGTAAAATTACACCATTAGGTTATAAAATGGCTATTTTACCGTTACCTCCTCAACTCTCGGTTGTTTTATTGAATGCTTTGGATCTGGGTGTTCTTCTTCCTGTTATTGACATTGTTTCGTGTCTTTCGGTAGACAATCTCATTATGAATGTTTTCAGTGGTGATGGAGAACTTAGGGATGAAGTTAATTTCAAAAGGCGTCAATTCTGTCCCATGGGAGCTAAACATGGTGATTTAATTGCATTGAAAGAATGCTTCAGTCATTTCCACACGTTATTTAAGGCAAAACAAACCTCTGAATTGAAAGCATGGTGTAAGGAGATGTTTTTCAACTTTAAAGGTTTCAAAAATGTCCTTCGAGTAAGACAGCAGTTGAAAGACTATATGCTTGCAACCGTCAAGCAGGATGATAATTTAACCCAGCATCAACGAGAAAGCCAGCTCAAAAACTTGAAAGCACAACTTGAAGAGGAAGAAGATGATGAAGATGATGAAGATATTGGAGTGAGTATATCTCTAGATATTCCTTCAATTCTCAAGTCGTTCTTAAAAGGGTATATCACCAATACAGCTATTGGAATGCCAGATCGGTCTTATCGTACTTGCAATACCGGACAACTCATAAGTATTCACCCATCTTCTAACTTGTTTGGAAAAGTTAATATTGACGCTATAATGTACATTGAATATGTCTATACTGCTAAAGCATATGGGCGTAGCTGTTCAGCAATAGAACTCAGTTGGCTTCAAGAAATAGCACCCCATATTCTCGGAGGGCTTAAAATGTCGGTCAATGAATAGATTTGTATAATATATTTAACAAGCATTAATTGTAGTACCAGAACAGTTGAATGAGGTCGGGTTAATTGGTGCAGAAGCTGGCTGCAAATGGCACGCGGAAAAATTATCAATTATCTAGAACTTCTTTATGAACTCCGATGTTCCATTACCGCTAATTAAACGCCCGGAGATCGAGGACTCTACTCCGTTGTCACCCTTCATGTTGTCGGTGTACGGGTATGGGATTCTTGTATCAACATGGATTGTCTTTATCGTTAGCATAAACAGTTTACTTCTGTTATGGTCATATATAATTGAACCTTTACAGAGCAGTCCTGAATTACATGCCAAATTAACCAACGTATTCGAGACCATAGATACGTACGTACTCAATGTATGGAGTATTTATATTGTGGCGTGGTGGTGGGCTATAGTGTCGTGGTGTGGTCTTAAATTGTTTCGTCACTCTAAAGGTATGCAAAAGTAATTTTAGATGTCGACTCACTACAGAATGATCAATAAATCAACGGGCATCATAAAGAGTGTCAAATGACGCTTTCTACAAAATATTAAGTATATCACAAGGGCATTACTCTATTTAGCCCGCTTCCCCTCGGGATGAAGTCCATTCGGTGCCTCCAGTTTGACGTCCTTTTGTGGCTACCGTGGGAGTAGCATACTGGGGTTTCTCTAATGCTAATTTTTCACGATTTTGCATAAGAATTATATCGTCATATAATTTCATGAGTTTCTCTTCACTAGATGTATCTATAGTGTTAATCATTGTGTAGTAGTAATTAGCAAGTTTATGGTTATTAATTTTTTCAATCATATTTTCAACTAGTTTCAAGTTTGATATTACTTCTGTTTGAGGTATTTGCTTATGGGCAGTGATATATTTACTACTTAAATCAATAATGTAGGATTCATTGATTCCAAATACCCAACTCATTCTTTTCCCCCAATTTTCACAGTAAAGTGTAGGTTCGTCAAATACATCTTCACATGGATCAAGATGGATCCATCTGTGTAAATTAATGCTGTAGTATTCACACCAAACATGATCTTCGTTATTCCATACGTATCTGACACTGACTTCTGGTCCAAGGAGTGCCTTCAATATGAGGAGAAAGCAATTCACCCATTCTCCACACCTACCTACTTTTGTTTCAAGTAACTTGACAGGATTATTAATACGAGGGAACTTTATTTGTTTGTGACAACTATTACATTTATAAACTTCAATTCGACTAATTTCATCGGTATTAGGAGCTTTTGGAGCTTCGACACCAGTGGCACTAACTTGACTGTTGGAACAGTCGCAATCAGGAGTGTTGATCCATTTAAAGAAATCAGTTTTGAAGTAATGAAGTAATTCCAACACCAAAAAATCTTCATATCCTAATTTTAAGTCGGGTTTCTTTTCTTGTTCCCGCTTATCCACCCCTGAGTAAATCTTAGATAAGTCAATTGCATCAAGAGCAGCATCGAGTTGCAGCCCGCTTCGTTCGTTGGCTGGAGTTGAAGATATTTGCATTACTTTATGAAGAAATTCACGATCTTTATGATTGGAGGGCATGGTAAATTTTACTTTTGAAGAATCCGTTGCCTTAGCAAGCAATTGCCTGGCATACGCTAGAATGAGTCGATTTGAAAGGCTGGTGTATTTAGATTCCACGTTCATTATAATGAATAGTCATTAACTATAGTTAAATTATATATGCGCTATCGCACTATTATTATACATATAATACATAAGATAAGTTTAAGTGTATCCAGCACTTGGGTTTAAGTGTCAAGCACTTGATTTCGAGTGTCAAACGCTTGAGTTTTTAGTTATGTCAAAGCTTGAGTTTCAAATTCAAGCACTTATTTCAGCAGTTCTAGCTTCATCTTTAATTTTTTGAGTTTCTCTCATTTCATCAGTTTCTTCATTTAACTCTTTAATTATATCTTCTTCATCTTGGGTCAATCCTGTTATATCAGGAGGAATTTCTTGCATTTGAACTGAAGGTGCATAATTTAAATAACGAATTTGTTCTAAAACTTCTTGTTTAACACTTTCAAGGTATTTTTTAGAATTTTTATTATCTAAACGACCTTCTAATTGAGGATGTAATGAAAAATCGGGTCCAAACCAATCATATGAAGGTATATAATTTGGAATTTTCAGATCTATTGTTATATCATTTAACACTGATGTTTCATAACACCAAAGTCTTGAAACATTACGAGGTGTATAACCTCCACCTCCTAATACAAGCATTGGAATTCCAAATGATTTTATATACTTAACACATTCACCATGAGCTCTAATATTTAAATTAAAACATCCTAATCTATCAAATCCCAATGAATCAGCACCACATTGTTGTACTATACAAGTTGGTTGAAATTTCGTTATTAAAGGTTCCATAATCAGTTTAAAAAGTCGAATATATGATTCATCATCAACTCCATCTTTCAAAGGAACATTTATAGCATAATTTCTACCTTTACCTAATCCTATTTCATCAACTGCACCTGTCCCCGGAAAAAATTCTCCATTATATTTATGAAATGATACTGTCATTACTCTATCAGTAGTATAAAATGCTTCTTGAACTCCATCTCCATGATGTAAATCAATATCTATATACATTACTCGTGGATGAACTCGAAGTAGATTTAAAATACTGAGTACAATATCATTTGCATAACAAAATCCACTTGGTTCTGATTTTTTGGCATGATGAAGTCCTCCACTCCAATTAATTGCAATATCTGACATACCACTTATAAGTTTCCTTGAAGCATCTAAAGATGCACCTGTATATATTGAAGAATAATCATACATCCCATCAAAAACAGGACAATCATCTCCAATATTAAATTGAGCTAATTTTTTATCTGATAATCTAGCAGTCTTTTCAGGTGTTATACTTTGAAGAAAATTAACATAATCTTCAGAATGAAATTCTAATAATTCTTCTCTTGTTGCACTACGAGGAGTATAAAGGTCCATTATTTCATACAACTTATAAGATATTACTAAATGATCAGTAAGCATTAATCTAAATGGTTTCATAGGATGATACAGTCCATAATGATATTGAGAAACTTGTGGATTATAATGATAAGATACATTTGGAAGTGATGATGAATTAGGATAATAAAGTGGAGTGTTTTCACTTGTTTTCCTATCACTACTAAATGTATCACTTCCACTCTTCACCGGAGTCATTATTATGTCAATTATACAATTATTAAGTTTTAATTATAAAGAAAATTATAGTAAAAAAATCCTGAAAATAATAGGAAAATCCGTACCGCATACAAAAACATGTCAAAATATGTACGGGTGTAGTCCTCGATAAAAATCCGTACATTATCGCGACCATATTTCGCCACTCAACGTATTGATTTAAACTATAATAAATACTATGTCAAATTCTGCTGGATTCGATAGACATATTACTATCTTTTCACCTGAAGGTAGATTATATCAGGTTGAATATGCTTTTAAAGCCATCAATTCTGCAAGTATTACATCCATTGGAGTCACTGGAAAAGATTCAGCCGTTTTAATTTCACAAAAGAAAATTCCTGATAAATTATTAGATGCTAATACAGTTTCATATCTTTTCAAAATAACTCCTTCAATTGGAATGTTAGCAACCGGATCAATTGCCGATGCACGCGCCCAGGCTTTAAGAGCAAGAAGTGAAGCAGCTGAATTTAGATATAAATATGGTTACGAAATGCCAGTTGAAGGATTAGCTAAAAGAATGGCAAATATATCTCAATTATATACTCAAAGAGCTTATATGAGACCATTAGGAGTTGCATTAACATTTTGTCAAGTTGATTTTGAAGATGAAGGTAGAGGTGCACAAATATTTAAATGTGATCCTGCTGGTTATTATACTGGAGTTAAAGCAGTTGCAACAGGTCCAAAACAACAAGAAGCAACAACTTATTTAGAGAAAAAATTTAAAAAATTAGATTTTGTAAGAGGTGATTGGAAAGAAACAGTTGAATTTGCTATAACTGCATTAAGTTCAGTATTAGGTACTGATTTTAGAAAAAATGACATCGAAATTGGGTTAGCAACTCAAGAAGGATTCCGCATATTAAGTGTTGATGAAATTGATGAACGTCTTGTTGCAATTGCAGAACAAGATTGATATAAATATAATAAATGAAATATAATTATTGTAGATTTAACATTACAAACTTTTATTTAAAGTATTTAAAGCAAAAACTAATAAACAACTAAATGATAATTACTTTCAATGATATTTTTACCAAACGTATGGGATAAACATGTATGGACAAGCTTCAAGATAACGGTCCCAATCAGCACCATATTTTTTTTCACATTTTCTTTGATCTCTATATCCTCTATGAACTAAAACAATAAAGAAGAATACAGGGAAAAACCAAGGAAATGGTGAAGAGAATCCACAAGCAAGACCCCAAGTTAATGATTGAATCCAATCAGCAGTATAATGCATTTTTCTTGCATAAACGTACCAACCATCAGTTAATAATACTGAACCATTAGCACATTTAATATACTTTGGATTTTCAAGATCAGAATAAGGTAAGTAAGGGAAAGATTTTCTAACTGATTTATTACCAGAAATAGTTCTTCTGAAACTATTTTTTTGACGATTACCTGAATCAAAGAAATAATAAGCAGTAGAAAGTACTAAGAATAAAATAACATTAACAAAAACTGGTAATTGATATTCTTTTGGATCATGATAAGATAAATATAAAGTACAATGACAATAAGTGAAAGGTACACCAGCAATATTCCAGAAACATAACATAAAACCAAATTTTTCATAAGCCATATCCCAAGTTGGAACAATAAGTTCTTCACCTTTAGCACAAGCATTAGCATATAACCAATGAGCGTATAAAATAAAACATAATTGAGGAGAAACGTAACCATATTGTTGATATTGTTTCAAACAAGCAGCCAAACTCATAAAGAATAAGAAAAACCATGGGACTCTAACTTCAAAGAACATTTTAATATCTAAATATTGACCAATTCTTGGATTTAATGGAGCACCCATAAAACAATCATAAATTGGATTACCAGTCATACGATGATAATCACCAGAAACATAAATACAATATAAATATAATAAGATTGACCAAGAAATTCCATAGAAAATAGCAAGTGTCATAAATTCTCCAAACAGATCAATGATATAAATTAATGAAAATAATCCAGTGAAATGTAATGTTAATAAACAAACAATGGTTGTATAAAATGAATATAATGCATTACAAAAATAAGGCAATTGCTTATTATCTAAGTGACTTAATGGTTGACCTTTTGTCCAAATTCCTGGTAATGTTAAATAAAAGATACCTTGAACTAAAATGAATAAAGTAAAAGAGAAGATGGTTTTAAATGAAGGAATTCCGGCTTGAACGAAAAATCCCCAAAGTGTTCCAATGAATTCACCCCATGATTCACCTTCAGTTGGCCAAGCAGGTTTTCCATTATAAAATTGGGCACTAATCCACATATAAAACATTAATAATGGAAATCCAACCATCATACCTATAGCTCCAATTGGGCCACCAAATTCCCATTCAATTTCATCTTTTGGGATGTATCCACGAGGAGTTGAACTCGAGACCTCTTGTTCTGTAACCAAAGGTGTTTGTTCTTGGTTATCTGACATTTTAACTATACAAATAAATAAATAATTGATGTAGTGAAAAGTTATGATTGATGTAGTGAAAAGTTGCGATTTGACACGGTTTATATTTTTTTTGTAACGGTTTTGTACGTTTTTAACCTGCAGTGAGCAAAAAAATAAATAAATACGACTAAACGACTAAACGACTAAACTATTTTAAACGAATTAAACGAAATTTAAGCAAATGGCATAATTTCATTATTTTGTAAATCAATATCTTCATATGATTGATTATTATTTTTTCTTCTTGAAATTTCTCTATATTTTGTAACTTGATCAAGTGCTGCTAATGCGCTACCATTACCTAATTTAACAAGACCAGAAAAGAATAATTCAATTTTTTCAAATTCTAAGTCATTACTTAATAAACTAGCACATAATGCCATTGGTGATTGAATCATAATACATCTATTATCAAATAATTTTGTAGGAAGATAATAATTTTCTGATTCTGCTAAAATTGTTTCTTCTTTAAATTTACCTTGTTCATCTTTCTGTCGTATGAAAAATGTACAATTTAAAATTTTTTTAACTAATTCTTGAACTAATAAATTATCTTTTGGTAAATTTATAAATCCTTTAGTTGTAATTATTCTAAGATAAATAAGATCAACATGAATATGATGTGAAAGATCAAACCATGAATAACATGTACTTGAACCATCATTATTAATTATTTTTGCATATGCTGATTGTGGGAAATTAATTCTTCCTTCACTATATGCATAATCTGGATGTCCAATACTAGTTGTAGGAATTATATATGAAGTTGTACTTACTTGAGGAATTACTTGACATTTTCTTGCTTCATGAATTAATGCAAATAATTTAGTCATTCGATCACTATTCAATTGATTTCTATGTGTATGTGCCCTAAGCCAGTCAAGACATGCTATAAATTCTTGAATTAAGAAAACATAACTAACACAATTCCCAACATATAAATTAAAATCTGACAGTTGAGGTGATCGATTTGATACTTGAAGTCCTGATCTTACTAATGCTTCTTGATATTCTGGATTATTCCCACGATCAAAATATCCTGTATCAATGAAAAGTTTCCTATTAAATTCACTAGTTTCATCTTCACTATCAGTAGTTGAAGCAGAAGCTGTCAGATTAATTCCAGCTTGAATTGACTTTTGTTTAGCAAGAGTTCCTCCTAATGGTGATGTAAGACCAGCTATTGATTCAATAGCGAAAAACCAAATATTAGCTAATGCTAATCCTCCTGACATGGCTCTATAAGCAAATTGAGTAGGTTTAGATTTATTCATTTTACTATAACTAATCAATAAATCTTTTGCTCCTCTTAAATGAGTTTTCCAAGAATTAAGTAATGCATCTTTTTTTGTATAAGCAGTTGCAGTAAAATTTGATGTTAAAACTAATACTGTAAGAAGTAATCTTTCAATATCATTAGCTAAATTATCTAATTGTTTAACGCCACCTTTACTTACAAATGCTTCACTTAAACTTCGAAGACAAACAGAAATATATTTTTGACGTGTTAAATCATGAACTTTTTTCCCAGTTTGATTATATTGAAATGTAGCTGAAATTGCTAGTATTGATGTAAGAAGATACAGACAATCTTTCAGATAAATCAATAAAAGTTTAACTACCTCATTTGATTCAACTGATGATGCAAATGGATACATATGATAAGATAAATCAGTAGTACTAAGAGTTTTCAAATAAGTTATATGAGGAGCCACTAAATTATTATGAGTAATTGTTTCTTCAATTAACTGAGATGCAGTTAATTTTAATGGATCATTTGAATTATCTGGTGAAACACTTTCTCCTTGATTAATTTTATCAGCAAAATCTTCTACCTGAAAATTATGACGTTCAAATGTATCGCTACCTGTACTTACTGAACTTTTATTAGTAGCAGTTGGAGAACCTAATTTTAAATTTTCATCCGAGACTTTAAACATATTATCATCTAAGTTTAAATCTATTGAAACAAGATGATTAATATCACTAACTAATAAGCTAGCTTCATCAAATAAATGACGCATATCTTGAGATTTGAAAACTCCTGGACTTAAAACAGTTTGATTGGTAGAATCAGAAGGTGTAAGGATATCTGATACGGCATTTTTAAATGGAGCATTGATTTGTCCATAATTATAACTAGGATTTTCTATAGGAGGAACTGTAGGGAAAGACATTGAATGAATATCTTCTAATTTAACTTGAGGTTGAATTTTAATTTCATTTGTAGGAATTGGAATATTATTTGGTTTATAAAATTTCACCTCTAATCCTTCATCTTTTTTATCACTATTATTAGATAATTTGGAATATGATAGTTCTTCATCTTGTTCTTGTAAATTTTCAAATTTAAATTTTGATTTATTTTCATAAACACATGGTTTATTTAATCTTGTACAATTATTACAATGAGGTTTTGTTTCATCACATTTCATCTTTCGACGTTTACATTCTCGACATCCACCTCTTGAATATTTCCTCTTCTTAATTTTCTTAAAGTCAGAATCTTCTAAACTTGACATGTTTGTTGATAGTGAGGCTAAAATAAATTTTCAAATTAATTTAAATTTAAGTTAAATTCAATTGTTTTATGATATGTGATTCACAAATTAAATGTTTATTCATATAAAAGTTTGATAGCTTATATTAAAGTAATAAATTTTGTGCTTTTACTAGTTAAACAGTTTTAATATAAAAATATTTCTGTCAATTATTGCGGAATTTAACTTATAAATCCCGATGTTTTTTCTACTGAAAAAAACTCTTCATATTAAAACAAATAGTATACAACCTAAAGTACAAATAAATGCAGTTTTTTTTTTTTTTTTTTTTAAGTAAAGGAGTTTAAATAATGCTTTGAATCTTTGTCATAATTCTTCTACCATGAGGAGTATTTTTAATATTTGGTAGTAAAGGTTGTAAAGCAAGAGATAATTTTGTTAAATCTTGAGCACTTGCAACGTCTAAACTTGTTTGTAAAACATAATTTCCAAATGCATCATTTAATAAATCAGAAAATCTTTCTTTATTAAGTAAAAGAACTTCAATTAAACTTTTAGTTAATTTATTAATTCTTAAAGATTTTTCAATAACATTTGAACCAAATTTATGTAATGATAATGAAATTATATTTGATTCGATATGATCTAAAATAATATTAATTGAATTATCATCACCTCTTGAAAGAACATATTGAACAACATAATTACCAAATGGATCTAATGATAAATTAGTTGCATTTTCTGCAACTTTCATTGATAATAATTTTCTTTGTTGTAAATTCCCATGATCTAAACATCTTTGTAAAACGCAACATCCATGTCTATGAGTTGCAATTTCTGTACAATGAATTGAAGCAGTTTCAAAAATAAATTGATTTTCTTCTGGTTTTAATTTTTGTAAACATTTTTGAACAACATGATTCCCATTTAAATCTCTTGATAAACTAACAATATGAGGTGTTAACAGTTCAACAATTAATTTTGATTCTTCTTCTGTTGAAATACATTCAACTAATTTTTGTAATGCACGAGTTCCATGGGGGTCTAATGCAATTCTAATAAATTCAGGTGCTGCATTTTTAACTAAAATTGTTCTTTGATCAATTGAAACATTTTCAAATAATTTTTGAATAAGATAATTTCCAAATGGATCAATCATTAATTCAATAATTTTTAAATAAATTTCATTAAAAATCATTGTAGCTGCAATATCATTTGTTAAAATATCTCCATTACCATTAACAGCTGCTTCACATCCTAAATCTAATTGACGTTGTAAAAATCTACATCCATGTTGATCTTTACATAATGAATAAATTTCACCAGTAAAATCTTCTAATTTTGCATTTGCATATTTAGAAGCATCATCACCTTTTCTTCGATTATTATTATGTAATTTTCGATGAACATTCATACCACTATTAACTCCATAATTATGACGATGATGACGTTTCATAGTTGAAGGAATATGTCTATTATCAAATTGTTGATTTCTAATTAAATGTTGATTCCACATTCCTGTTGGTTGACCATTATTATGATTATGATGACGAGGAATCATATTATTCATTGGAATTGACATATCATTATAACCATATAAATCATTAACATTTTGATTATTATAATCATTATTAATTATTCTTGAATTTTCAACTTCTTTATCTCCATCATTAATACCAAAATGAATTTGAGAATCTAAAACACTACCAAAAGGTGGTTGAACTGAACCATGAGGTGGAGGAGTTGTAAATGGAACATGTAAATTTGAAGTAAAATTCATATTACCATGAATTAATTGATCATCAGGTTTTTCATCAGGTAATTCAAATGGTTTAACAGATAATGCAATATCATGAGAATTCCCACCATAAGCAAGAGGTGGAGCAGAGGCAGGTATAAAATTATTACTCCAAGTAGTTGAAGGAGTACTTGCATGACCAAAAGAAGGAACAAAACTACCAACTGAAGGATTTGGAGTTAAAGTACCTTGAGGAGGAGTTGGTTGATAAAAATGATTATAAGATTCTGATTCAGTACCAGGATAAAAAAATTGATTTTGAGTTGTAAAAGGTGTACTTGATTTTGAAATATCAGATTTACCTCCAGTTGGAGTATCAAAATCTTCATCTAAATTAAGAGTACCTAAAGCACCAACAATATCTAAATCTGGTTTACCATTAACTGAATTAATTTCTAATTGCAGACGAGATGAATCACCTTCTTCATCTAATGAACCTGAAGTATTTGCAGTATCAGCCGTGAAAAAATTCCCATTATCTTTATTAAAAAAATTTGATCCAATAGATGAAGATCTATAAGAATTTGATTTACCATTAATTCCTGATGAATTATTTGAATTTAATAAAGGTACTGAATTTTTTTCAATAGGACTTGAAATTGAAGTTGAACGAGATTGTAAATTAGTAGTCATTGATAAAATATGCAAAATAAAGATGAAATTAAAATACAACTATGGCACAAATAAATGACAAATGATAAATTTTTAGTGAAAAAATTTAAAAATAGTGAAGTAAGTTTTTTTTTAAAAAGTTTCTTTGATTTTGATAAATATTTATGTCTTTTATAAGTATTCAATTGAAATTTTAAATTAAAATGATATTATAACACTTTAATTTTTCACTTAAAATGGAATACTTTTAATGTACAATTTAAAAGACAAATAATGGAAACTATGCAAAATATGACAAATAATGGGTTGTTATTAACCTTAAATAAATATATCCTTCAAAATTTTAGTAAAAATCTTAGAAATTTTATAAAGATAATTAATTTTTTATTAGAAGAAATGATTTGTTAACTTGAAAAGATTCACTCAAGGAGCAGAAAAAATTGATCCGACTGTGCAATTTTTTGACTGTGCAATTTTTTGCCAATGAATTCACTCGTGAAAAATCTCCGTTACACGACTCACCAACAAGGTATGGAAGTGTAGGTAAAAAGGAATAGGAGGGTTTTGAAGGAAGATATTGAATAGGTAGAGAAGAGAAGATGGTTTGAGGGTTGGGTGTGACAATTGAGTTTAAATAGGGGGATTTTGGGTAATTATTGGGTAATTTACATGGTTTAAATGGTTTACATGGTTTATATGGTTTATATGGTTTACATGGTTTACCTAAAGTATGTGTAATGAAACTCTATAAACAGTTTGTTATTATAAAGAAGAAGTAAAGAATTGCCTATTTGAATTGAATGTTTTATGACTCCCGAATGTTTCATGTAACTCCCGGATGTTTCATGTGACTCCCGGTTGTGGTTTCACGAATTTCCCGGATGGCCACTCTAAAGTAGCAGCATTTGTAAAGTCACTGTACATGTGAGTTCCTGGAATCTTCTTACCAAGTCTCAAGTACATGGTAACAGATTTTGAATTTTGTAATGATTTATCTACTAATTGTTTTAAATCTGTTGTAGCATCTATTATCAGCTGGATATTAATCACATTAATTTTATCTCCAACAAACCTTTCAATATCATTTATAAGTAAAGATACTGAAGTATATTGTTCAAGAGCTTTTTGCAGAAGATTATCTGAGATAACATCAGTAAATGATATTTCGTTTGAAATATTATTAAATCCTTTGAATACTGGAGGTAAAAGAGCTCCTACTGGATCATCTCTTCTTAATGAAGTATCTGTTTCTGCAATTGCAGCCAACCCCCAACGAGCTGCACCTGAAAGGAATAATCCTAAGAGAATTCCTTGAAACATAATTGCAGTTCGTCCACGAGTAGAACATCCAGGAATTAATAACATTGCAAGAATATAATGATGAATTCGAAGTGTTAAACCTGGGAATTTGGAAATAATGAATAATCCCAATATAAATGAAATATAAATTCCTAAATATTTCCTGAATCTACCTGAAAGCCATATTTTGTAACCTTGAATAATAGCACAAGTTAATATGGTGGTTGCAATTGAACCAACTGCTAAAAGTGCACCAGGTTGAATTTTCAAATCATTAATTGTAAGTCTATCGACAGGAAGTCGATCAAATGTTATATTATTAAGTACACCTAACCAAAAAAGTGGGTACCATAATAAAATATAAGTTAATGGAGATTTTTTATTTTCAAAAGTTCTTTTAACAGAACACTTCCAAAGAACATATAAAATAAAGCATGATGGTAAGAATCTTTCAAGACCTAATGAAAGTAAACTTGAATATGTTTCTGGTTCTAAAGCATTAACTGTTACTGGAGGATCAGTTGCAAGAGAAATAGTCCAAAAACCTACAATATTAATTGTCCAAAAAGTAACAATTCCTGAACTTAAATAAACTATGGGTAAACCAAGAATTATATTAGCAATAAGTACTAAAATTCTTGGATCATTACATCCTGACATTTGAAAATCATTGGTAGATTTAAAGAAAAATGATGATGGGAAAAATGAAAGAAATTCTAATGATGGACCAATTCCATAATGACCGCCGGCGGATGGGAATGAAACCTGGCCCGCCGAATCGTACGATACCCTGGCGCATCCGCCAAACACTGGCGAAATTATACCAGCATGAACCCCAGCTCCGCACAAGAAAGAATCAGCTCTATAAGGAAGGGATTTAGTTGAAAGACCAGAATCATCAGATGGGTCAATAGAACCTCCTCCCACAACATAAGGCTTATATTTGACTTTTTGATCACCAAGTGGAACGAGTGAGTACACCCAACTTCCTCGATCACATAGAGCAGGACATCTAAATATGATTTCTTCTTTGGGAGGACATAAATCTCCATTCAATCCACATGCACCATTTTTACCTAGCCATGGAGTCGAGCTACATGATAGCGAAACTATGGGATTCCCATTGGAAGAAGGAGCATTAATAAAATACGGTATTAGTATAGAGTAAATGAGTCCAAACCATAGACAGTAATATGAAGCAAGTGCCAATACCTTGATAGTTAAAGAAAAACGATTCAATTTTTCAGGTATTATTTCCCATCGCTTTAACCATACGATTCTTGGAGCCGGATCATCAATTGGGTTGGTGGGTCCGTGCCAGAGTTTACGAAAGAAATACATAGGGGAAAATCTTGAATTCTTCACGGCATATGGTTCGAGATTTGGTTCAAGGTTCGGTTCGGGAGTATCGCCATCGTTGAAAAGCGTGGCTGATGCACTTTCAGACATGGTATCAGTTTGGTCTTCTGAATTCAAGTTTTGAAGGGGGATTTCCTCTTCATAAGGTTTCATAGTTTAATCAGGAAAAGAATCGTGTGCCCGGATGAACAATCCATTTATGGAATTGCTGCACTACCGAACTCAGCCATTGCAAAAAAAGTGACGGAAGAAGCACCGAAGAAAAGATTAGTTAGGCTAGCCAAGATAGCCTAAGAAGAAATAGTATAGAGTTGGTAAATGAAAAGTGGGACTGAATTGGAATTGGATTTTTAACATATATGTAGATTTTTGCAAAATGGCAGTAATTGTCCGAAAATACACCTTGAAAGACCGAAACCTACACAGTTCGAACCTTGTAAGATGCTTTTGCGTGACAACTATGGAAGCATAGTCATTGACTATTACCGTGTCTCTTACCTCTAAAGAGGGCACATAATGTCAGCCATTTTATGTTAGTCTACATTTATTATTAACGATTTATTCTTATCTAGCGGTTTATTAAACAATTACCCAATATAGTATACAATTTAACCAGAACACATAGTACATGATTCTGGATTATTAATAGCACAAGCAATAACTTTTGAACTGAAAATATCTGCATCAGTTTCTTCAGCTTCTTCAGCATCACCTGATTTTTCAACTATAGGTTGTGCAACAGGTTCTGAAACAGGTTCTGCAGGTTCTGAATCTTTAATTTTTAATTCAGCGATTGAATTTTCAAGAGAACTTGGTTCTGTACTTGCAGATTCAGTATTTCCTGAAATATTACCAACTGATTCAGAATCACTACTTGATCCTGCAATAGTTCTTGGTAAATATTTAATTTTATTTAATTTTTCTAATGAAGCAACATTATTTTGTGCTTCATTAACAGAATTTTTATCAACTGTAAATTGAATTGCAGCTGCAGCTGCTTGAGTTCTCAAATAATACATACCAGTCTTTAAACCTTTCTTCCATCCATAGAAATGCATAGATGTTAATTTACCCATTGTTGGATCTTTAATATGAATGTTTAATGATTGTGATTGATCAATATATGCTGCTCTATCAGCTGCCATATCAATAATATGTTTTTGAGAAATTTCCCAAACTGTCTTATATAATGCTTTTAATTGATCAGGAACATTTGGTAATGATTGAATTGATCCATTATTTGAAATAATATTATTTTTCATTGCATCATTCCAAAGTCCTAAATCAACTAAATCTCTTAATAAGTATGGATTAACAATTTGAAATTCACCTGCCAAAACTCTTCTTGAATAAATATTTGAAGTATATGGTTCAAAACATTCATTATTACCTAAAATTTGTGAAGTTGAAGCAGTTGGCATTGGTGCAACCAATAAAGAATTTCTTATTCCATGTTTTGCTAATTTTTGTTTTAATAAATCCCAATCCCATAATTCAGTTGGTTTTTTATTCCATAAATCAAATTGTAATAAACCTTTAGAAGCTGGTGATCCTTGATAAGTTTCATAAGCACCTTCAGTTTGAGCTAATTCAATTGATGATTCACAAGCTCCATGATAAATTGTTTCAAAAATTTGAATATTTAATTCTTTTGCTTCTTGAGAATCAAATGGAATTCTTAATGCCATAAATGCATCAGCTAAACCTTGAACACCTAAAGCAATTGGTCTATTTCTCATATTTGAATTTCTTGCTTCTGGAACTGGATAAAAATTACGATCAATGATTCTATTTAAATTACGAGTAACAACTTTTGTTACTTCATGTAATTTTTCAAAATTATACCAAACATTTGTTTCATCTTTTTCAACAAATGATGGTAAAGCAATTGAAGCTAAATTACAAACTGCAACTTCTTCAGGATTTGAATATTCAACAATTTCACAACATAAATTTGATGATTTAATAATTCCTAAATTTTTTTGATTTGTTTTTTCATTACAAGCATCTTTATATAACATAAATGGTGTACCAGTTTCAGTTTGAGCTTCTAAAATATGATACCATAATTTTTGAGCTTTAACAGTTTGTCTACCACGACCTTCTCTTTCATATTTTTCATAAAGTTCAACAAATTCATCACCATAACAATCAGCTAAACCTGGAGCTTCATTTGGAGAAAATAAAGTCCATTCACCATTTGATTCAACTCTTTTCATAAATAAATCTGGAATCCATAAAGCAGGGAATAAATCTCTTGCTCTAATTTCTTCTTTACCATGATTTTTTCTAATATCAATAAAATCAAAAATATCTGCATGCCAAGGTTCTAAATATAAAGCAAAGGCACCAGGTCTTTTATTACCACCTTGATCAACATAACGAGCAGTATTATTAAATACACGAACCATTGGAATAATACCATTTGAAGTACCATTTGTTCCAGCAATATAAGCACCAGTTGCTCTAATATTATGAATATGTAAACCAATACCACCAGCACTTTTTGAAATTAAAGCACAAGTTTTCAAAGTATCATAAATTCCATCAATTGAATCTTCTTTCATTGCAACTAAAAAACAAGAAGACATTTGAGGACTTGGAGTACCAGCATTAAATAAAGTTGGTGAACCATGAGTAAATAATCTCAAAGACATTAAATTATAAGTTTCAATAACTCTTTCAATATCTTCACCATGAATACCTAAAGCAACTCTCATAATTAAATGTTGAGGTCTTTCAGCTACTTTACCATCAATTCTTAATAAATAAGATCTTTCAAGAGTTTTAAAACCAAAATAATTATAATTAAAATCACGATCAAATACTATAGCAGAATTTAATTCATCAGCATATTTTTGAGTTAAATCAAAAGTTTCTTTTGAGATCATTGGTGAATGTTTTCCAGTTTTTGGATTAATATAATCATATAATAATTTACTTACTTGAGAATATTGTTTTGTTGTTTGTTTATGTAAATTTGAAACAGCAATTCTTGCAGCTAATATAGCATAATCTGGATGAATTGTTGTCATATAAGCAGCAGTTTCAGCAGCTAAATTATCTAATTCAATTGTATTAACACCTTGATAAACTCCTGAAATAACTCTTTGAGTAATTGCAACAGCATCAACATGTTTTGTATCTAATCCATAACATAATCTTTGAACTCTTGCAGTAATCTTATCAAAACGAACAGGCTCTTTATGGCCATCTCTTTTATAAACATACATTATAATTTATTTATTAAAAAAGATCTGAATAAGAAAAAACTTTTTATTGCGATTTACTTTTATTTATAGGTATTTTATTAAGGTTAAAAAACGCGTAATGAAACGCTCGTGACGCGCATACACGTATGATTAATAATAATTGTTTACATTTAATCCTAAATTAACTTGGTAAAACACGTAGATTCAGGTATATTTTATTAAATAATTGTTATTTCACGTGTAACAATCCTTTTTTGGTTAAGTAAATTTGAAAGCAATACATTTTTGTTTTTCGTATACCGCATCGGTCAAGTTTACTACTGGATTGAATATGATAAGCTTTTCCGATAAGGAACTATTAAATTCCCGAAACGGAACCCTGAAACTGTGGTGGAGTGGAGGATGGTGAAGAAGTTGAGGATGGTGAAGAAGTTGCAGAGAAGTCGAAGGGCAGAGAAGTGGAGTGGCAGAGATGTGGAATGGCAGAGAAGTAGTAAAGAATTAGAGTGAAATGTAGTAGGTTAAGAAGTAGATTTAAAGGCTAGTAGGTTGGTAGTTCCGTAGTGTTGAGTGATGAGGTTATTGTAGACTTTGTTCCAAATTGGTCCACGTTGTGTTGCCTGGGTGTTGCCTGGGTGTTGCCTGGGTGTTGCCTGGGTGTTGCTTTGTTAATCATGAATTTGTCAGCGTATTTTGCAACAATTTTCAATTTGCAGCCAAAATTCGAGAAATACTAAAAACTCTACAAACTAAATTCAATTTTTCATTTTTTCAACAATATCGTAGATGTTCCCCAAAACAGGTCAGTATACTTAGAATCGAGTCAGAAACGGATTTATTGGCAGTCTCTTGGAAAAAATGATATATGCCTCTATTAAGTACAAATGTACGGCAGGTGTACGGGTGTTTGACCGATGATTTTTGTGGGGTCAACATAGACAAGCCTACAAATTCTACAGTTGACAAATCTGATTTAAGTGTTTATTGAGCTATGAAATGCTGAAAGTTACTTGGACTCTTCTTTAGTTAAGTCGCTAGATGTTAGTATGATTATTAAATGGGACAATTGTCCGAAAGACTAGAGAAGAATGAATGTTTCAATTCGATATTGAAGTATGTCATTGAGGGCCCACACAAGTTCCACGATACTGGCAATCTACCTAGCCGTTCTACTGATTTGAGGGTACTGGATTGAACCCCTCTAATTGCTCTTTCCTGTCTCTTTCCTGTGTGTTCTTTGGCTCTTCCTATCTCTTTTCCTATCTCTCTGCCTCTCTCCTCTGTCTCTTTCCTTTGTCTCTCTCTCTCTCTTTTCTCTGTCTCTATACGTACTTGAAGAATTTCTCTAAGTCAAAGTCGTCTTCTTTGGCAGCTGGTACGGCTGCAACAGGCTTTGAAGCTGGTGCTTCAGTTCCACGTGGCATGAATGCAACACCAGCAACAGAAGCTAAGGTAATGATTGAAAGCTAACGTTAGTATCAATTGAACCATCAAATTCAATTAAAAGACCCAGATTCATCTCGGTTAAACACATACCACATGTGATGGAATTTGTCTTCCGAAAATTTTATAAGCAGCACCCATTATAATGTTTAGTTAAAAAGACGGTGTCGTTGTTGAGAACAGGACTTTTCTATTGGTGCAAACTCCGGATCGGGTTGGTTAGCGCACAGGGAAACCCATACACCATGAATTTGCAGTAATAATACATAAATGACTAAATAATGAATATACAACTATATGATGAGAGTTAGAGTGGGAGGAGGGCTATTGAAGGGCATTAGATTGACGCCAGTAATTTTCACACTTAAATTTCAAAAGTACATCAAGTGCTTCATCATCATTTTGTGAATACATAACTGACCATTTTTGGAAATGAAGTTGCTTTAATTGTCCTTCCCAAACCAATTGACATTTATTATTTGGAAAATCACCTCCTTCAATTCCTTCTATCCAATTTATACGTTTAGTCACTAATTTTTTATAGAAATTTATACCTTTATGACCACCTTCTACGATAAGTAAATTAAATTTAGGATTGCGAAGAATTATTCCAACTAAATCTAATTGCTTAGCATTAATATCAATTTTAAAGAAGTTTCGAGGATTATCAAGAGTATCAATACGATAAACTGCTGTAAAAAAACCTTTTTCAAGATCTTTTTGATGTTCTTGATGGATTTTTTCATGCTTTTGTTCTTTTGTAAGTTTCCTATTTTCATTAGCTTGGATGTGTTGATCAAATCTTTGTTTCATTTCTTCTTTAACTTTCATTTCTATTCCTGTAGGATCTTGAATTGCCTCATTGGTTAAAACATTCATAAGATTTGATAGTTTGATTTTTGGTGGAGGTGGAGGATCTAATCCTAATTTAATTCTATCTTGTTTATCTTTATGACGTAAAAGTCTTTCATTTCTACGTTTCCGTTTCATTTCTTTCTTAGTTAAATGCATAGATTTAGCTTCACCTTGATGAATCTCCCATACCGGTGGGATAGGAACTGGGTGTTGTATATAAATTGAGATTGGCGCCTCATCGTTATTTAATTCTAATTCTGAACCATACCTTCCCGTTTTAAGGTATGGTTTATCCCACCATTCAACAATCGGTTCATGAATTGGTTTATACAAATCTTCACCTAAATTTTCATCTGGTAAAAGACCATGAGATTTCTTTTCTTCGAGTTGTTGGAGTTGAATTTGTTGTTGATGAAGTTTTTCACGTAATTCGTTTCCTTTCGCTATATATTTACCATGAGGGTTGATTTGAAGATGTCTTGGTTTATGAGATTGTTTTGTAGATATATCTGACTGATTCACGTATGGATTAAGAGCCAGAGGGTCGAAATTTCTTCGTTGTTTTAATGGGTTGGAAGTTACTGTTTGAGAAGCCATTGGTCTTAGAAGAGGATGTAATTCAACGTCAAGTCCTCCACGGCGAGACGGATGGACGGGAGATGTTCCAGCTGAAACAACTTGACTGGTGTTAGTTGGTTGGCTGGCCGGAGCAGCTTGCTTGGTTGTGGTTGATTGGTTGATTGGTGGTTTAGTTGACTGGCTAGTCGGTCTAGTTGACTGGTTGCCATATGCAGTTCTTTTAGATGAAGTTGTAGGTTCAGGAAGCCGTCTTTTCGGCTGAGAAGGTTCAGGTCGACCCCCATTACCGTTGGCCTTCTGGCGTTGTAGAAATCTCTCTCTTGCACGAGCAATTCCTTGAGATGTTCTATTGGACATTGAAGATGTATAGATTAACGTACACTATATGTAATTTAACGAATTAAAAAAGTCCCAACTCCAGGAAGCTTTGTATCCACAATGTCAACGTCTAAGATTCAGAAACTACAATAATCCACCACCTAACAATAAATTTAAATAAGTAATTATAGTAGGCTAAATTTAAGAATACCAAAGCCCATCGCATGTGCGTGCATTTGCGCATAGCAAGTCCTCAACTAACTTAAAGGTACGACTTTTTTTACGGTTTAAACTACAGGCATTATGATCATTTCGAAGAGGAATCATTTGGATAAGATGGAAATGGCACGTCCATTGAAATCACTTATTGATAAATTAAGTCAATGTCCAATTTCTGATTTAACTTCAAAACTTTGTGAAAATATGCACTGGGAAAGACCTAGGGGTGATTTATTTCATTGGGTACCAGTTCTTAATAGATTTGATGAAATTTTTGAGTCAACTATTAAGAAATATAATCTTGATAAAGAATATCCACCATTAATTCATTTAGACAAGGATGATGAATTGTTAATTGTGGCATGTCTTAATTTTACTTACTTATTATTAGATCATTGTGCAAATCGTTCAATTTATTCAAGTAGTGAAAGAATTTTTCAATTACTTTGTGGATTTAATATTGATGTTCGTCTTGCTGCTTTGGAAGTGGCGGTTTGCCTTGGTGAAAGATATCTTCAAACAAATTCAAGTAAATATGCTGCTCCAAAAGCTGTTAGACTCAAAGTATTAAAATTAGCTCAATCATTTCCTCCTCCAATTCCAACAGGTTTTTCAAATGGTAAAGATTCTGATGATGATCATGTAAGTTTACTTGATACTATTTCAAATAAACCATATCCTTCCAAGTGGAAACTGCTTCTGTTTCAATATTTCAAATCAGAAATTAAAGAAAAATCTCTGAAGGTTAAATCTAAAGATGATAAAAAATCACTGAAAATTAAGCTTAATACTCCTTCTGAAGGAGTTTCGGAATTTGCATTATCTGAAACTTCTTTAAGAAAATTATCTCTTGAACAAATTTATGATAAAGCTTCCGATCAAATTCCTCAAGATTTATGGTTTGATTTCGCTGTGGCTACTCAAGTTGCAAAAGCTTTTAATATTGAATCTTGGGATTCACTTCAATTTAGAGAAAAATTACTTCGTATAAAATGTCTTTCTATTGCTTTTGTATGTTGTATGTGTCCAAGTGATTTTACAGCTCCAAGATTATTTGAACCTGATCCATTTATTTTCAGTTATTTAGTTGATTTTGTTCAACCAGAAAATTCACAATTGGTTAAAAATGATGTATTTTTCGCTGCTGTAAAAGCTCTTGAATGTATTTCAATGAAAAGAGTTTGGGGTAATGATATAATTAGATGTATGGGTGGTAATATTAATCACGGAATTCTTTTTCGAGTGGTTAGACATATTAATAAAAAAATTAGAGATGAAGATGATGATGTTTTCGAAAAAGGTTATATTCATTTTTTTAATATGTTGGGGAATTTAATTGATTATAAATCTTCAACTCCAAGATTAACGGCTGGAGGAATATTGAATGATCTTATGTTATTCCTCAATACAAAATCAAAATATAGGTGGACTTGTTCTGCTGCTGTGCATTTAATTACAATCTATTTAAGTGCTACTCCAACAGCTCTTGGAGATTATGTTGCGAATGAAGGGTTTAATCTATTAATTGAAACCATTAATTATGAAATAGATTTTGCTCTTGAAAATCCAAATCATGGTGGTGGTCCTCCAAAAGAATCTGTGGTTCATTATAGCATTTCATTTAGACAAGCAAATTACATTAGAAATTTAATGAAATTAGTTTCTCATCTTATTCAATCCGATTCTGGTGATCGATTGCGTAACTTATTTGATTCTCCTTTATTACAAAGTTTTAATAAAATTATAAAGAATCCTTCAGTTTTTGGACCTTTAATTCTTTCAGCTACCATTGATGCTGTGTTTTATATTATTCATAATGAACCTACAGCATTTTCCATTTTGAATGAAGCTGATGTTATTGATACTATTCTTGATAATTATAAACTGTTGATTCTTCCTTCAAGTGATTTACTCATGTCATTACCTGAAGTATTAAGTGCAATTTGCTTAAATAACGAAGGATTGAAAAAAGTAATTGATTCAAATGCAATTTCAACTTATTTTTCATCATTTTATATCGTTGAAAATGCTAAAGAATTAGTTCGTTCAGATATGTCAACTAGTCTGGGTTGTTCATTCGATGAATTGGGTAGACATTATCCGACTTTAAAACCTATTATAATGAAAGAAGTAGATTTATTAATTGAAAATCTTTCACTGCATGCAGAAACTCATCTTGATCCAGTCAAACATTATACTTCAGAACAAGATGGTCAAGAAATTGACACTTGGGAAGCAAAAAAGGGAAGTTATCTTCTTGATAATATCTTCTACGTTTTGGGAGGGTTGTTTCAAGATACTGCACAATGGGGGTCAGAAGTACTTACTAAAATTAGCATCAATAATTGGATGAAGTATTTGACTTTAAAAAATGCTCCATTTGATTATATCACTTCTAATGGATTCTCGAGTCTTATGGGGGTCTTCAAGTATCTTGATGATGAAGATCGTGATTATGGATTACCAGCAATGATTAAAAATCTTGAAGATTGTACCAAGCAAAAGCATCTTCAAAACTTCATGAATTACAGCGACTCTTCAACATCAATATTTGATTCATATGACGATGATATTGATTCATTACTTCGAGAATTGAATACGTTAACTACTTTGTTATTCACTGCCACAGAAATCTACATTAATCAAACGCTCATGTTCCACGAACGGTATCACCAGATTATTGAATTAGTTCATAGTGAATTATTGACTAATTTAAACCTCATTCAACGTCGATGCATCAAAGAGGAAATCCTCATTAGATCTCGTCTTCCCAATGAAATTGCAAAGCAAACCACCGCCGTGTTTGACACCGACAAAAGTGCCATGCCAATAACAGTTTTTACAGAAAAGCCAAATAAACAAGAAAAACAGGATGGAACTGATCATTTGTTCAAAAACGCTTTACAAATAAGATTCTTTCTCTACAGAATACAGTCTTATACCGGTATATTACTTGCATCAGTGGCTAAGCTCTGTATGATGAAACGTCAAGATAATGTCGAGACTAATTGGAGACGACAAGCCGTTAACAAGACTAATTTATTAGCATCATTAATGTTGGATACACTTAACGAACCTGTTGATGAGAGTATTCAACTCAATTATAATTTGGTGTCGGTAAACTTGTGCTCGTACATTCTTGTTCAAAAAGAAAGATCAAGAGATGTGGTACAAACGTCTTTGATGATCAGCTTGATTGACCAGGGATTTTTGACCAAATTGAACGAAATTGCCAAACAAACTTGGGACCAGCTTATTTCATGGGACCCACAGACTGTCAAACAAGTTAAGCTGTTGGGATTTATCAAGCATCATGATGCCAGCTACGCTCTTGGTTTACTTGAAGATATTTTCACCGTCTACAATCGGTGTGTAAACCACGACTCATACCCCAAACTCCCCAGTGGAAAGTTGTATTTCCATTTTGGGCTCACGAATGTTGATGAATCATTGATCCCAACGATTGTATTCCGGACCCGGTATGAGGCAGCACAGCTATTATTACACACCATGGGCAATATTGGCGATAACGGTCACTATGACAATTTCAGCGATGTTATTATCCAACAGCTTGTGTCTACATTCAAGTTTGTGTGGCAGGGTGAACGTGAAGGGTCTGCTCGGTCGTTTATTGGACTCAATGAATCAAATGTGTTTCCTTGCAAAAACCAGCTTGACGTTGTTCATCAATTTGGACTTGATGTGGCCCAAGCAGAGCATCTCTTCAAACATATATCCAGTCTCAGTCTGCTTGACGAGTTGGTAGCTCCAGTATGTGCCGAAATTGGCTTAAACGAGTCTGATTTGCAACAGTTGAAGGAGAAGGTTTCGCAAATCGACGAATCTGAACTTATCTTACACTTTCCAGAAGATAATCGCTATGAGCAACTTGTTGATATTAGGAACAACAAAAGTGGAGTATTCCTCAATGCATTTGTTGAGTTGGTGGCTGCGTACCCTGAAAGTAGTGAAGAAGTTGCTACCATGATGAGATCGGGAGCTATCAAGAACTCCAATCTCCAAATGGACGTATTTGAGTACCTCAAAAGGTCTCGACTTGATAAGCGCCCCGGTCTTGCTGCCATGACAAAACTTGTTCGGTTGATCATCAAGGATGATAGCGAAATCCTTAGTAATATCACTGAAGTGTTTGAATCATTTTACTCATTCTTTATCGAGGACTTGAAACGCACTGATTCCATTGATAACGAGTATATCATCCATGGACTTGAAATTTTGACACAAATTTTCAGTTACAGTTGTATTCCGGACCCAGAAGACTGTGGACAGAAGTTTAATTTCACAAAACCCAGACCCAACACGTTTGACGATGAAACTTTAAGTCAGTTGTTTGTTATTTTGATTAAATTCAATACCGTGACCCTGATTGATGCCGCTAATGTTTTGACCAAGGTTATGATACTATTTGCAATGAACCCAAAGTATACCCAGAAAATAAGTACGTCTTCAGTGTTGAAACACCTCATTGTTTCAGGAAGAAACTTTGTGGGAGCTGAAGCCAAGTGTAAAGCATACCAGGCCAACGTCACGGCGTTGATAAGAATATGCTTTGAGTCAACAGAAGTCTTGCGTTGTTTATACTCTGCCGAATTGAATCATATGTTTGCAACTAGGGATAAAAAGGCACTCAGTGTTCCATTACTTTTCAACCTTTCTATCCCATTGATTTTCCGAAACTCTGACCTTTACATCGAGACATTTTCCAAACTACTTCATTTCAACAATTACGACGGAGGAAATCTGTCGTTTGATTCACTTACAGCATCTTTGAAAGAGGAAAATCACGATGTGATTATGACTGACGCCGATAAACCAAAGGAGCCAAAGGAACAAATTGCTTCAACTGGGATTGTCCACACTCTCTTGTCTGAACTTATGGATATCAGCAAACAGGACTGGCAAAGCGATCCTGTAGATACTGAAGAAGAAAAGTCCGATAATAAGAAAGATAGTATAATGATGCTTATGAAAAATGAAAAATTTGCTTATGCTTGTTTCCTTTTACGAGCCCTTACTGAATTACTTGGTTCTTACAAGCAGTCCAAACTTGAGTTTTTAACATTTTCTAAAAAACCAACCAATGAATCGACCAAACCTCGCTCAACAGCATTAAATTTTTTGATTCACCAACTTATTCCGACTCAGCTGCTCGTAGATGGTACTGGAACCCAGTACGAGCGTCGTAATGCCATGTCATCATTAGCTAAACTTACTATTCTCGCCTTAGTGTCTACTCCCGTGACTAACGAGACCGCTTCTTCTGATCCAAATAAGGAGGACGCTGATATGGCCATTATTAGAAACTTCTACGTTGATATACTTTCAAAAATCTTGAAGGAGACGCTTTCTCTGCCTCATGTCGCTAATGTGAGATACGGTAAATTGATTGATCTATTTGATTTATGTGGATGCCTTATTTACCATAAATTTAGAGAACTTTCAGGTCCTTTATTGAATAAAAGTGCTACTAAGTATGATACATTCTTTTTAGCCAAAGTAATGATTGAAAAACAAATCCCCCAACAAATAACATCAATCCTTGCTGCCACCGATATAAATTTCCCTAATCTCAATAAAGTGGCCAGAATGGGAGTTAAACCTTTGAGCTACATCAGTAGAGTGAAGACCGAGTATCTGGACTTATTCCGTACTGAAGGACAGGTGGATAAAGAAGATGATGATATTGTTCCGGACGATATGGATGACGGAGACGATACTCCTGATTTATTTAAGAATTCAACGTTGGGAATGTACGATGTTGATGTTAATAGTGAAGAGGAAGACGATTTCTATGACGACGAAGGACCACTCGAGGTCTTGATGTCGGGAGAAGAAATGTCAGATGAAGAAAGTCAACCGTCAGACTTGGACAGCGATATGGAAGAAGTTGATGATGAAGATGACGATATCGAAATCGATACAGATGAACATTATCCCGGCTCCGATGGTATGGATGACGAACATTATGCTGGATCAGATGATATCGAAATAATCGATGAGTTGGACATTGACTCAGACGAATTTGACGAGGAAGGTTATTATATCCACGCAGACGACGAGGGCGAAGAAGAAGGAGATGGTGGTGATGAAATTGACGGAGAAGAAGATGATGATGAAGAAGACGAAGAAGAGTATGATGAAGATGAACTCGATGGATGGATCGAAGCATTCGAAGACGGTGAAGATTCATCGGAAGATGAAACAGAAAGAGACGCCGAAGACGAAAGTGCACCAGGAACCTTTGTATGGAGAATGCGCCGTAACCGAAATGGATCAGTTGACCAACCTGCTGATGATCCAGAGGAATTGGATGGAGTCAGCGACAATGATTCTGAAATGGAAGAAGATATTGAAGGAATTGATTCTTTGCCCATTGGAAATTACCGTAGAGCTAGTAATTTTGCTTCTACGTTTTTCGATGCTATAAGACCTGCTTTCGGACAACCAATTGCTTCGGTATTTGGTGGACTTTTCAGTACTGCCAATGACGATTACAGGCTTCTCAGAGGATCAATACAAATTGGTGGAGATCGAAATAATAATGAACTGCGTTACAATGTTTTCAATTTCTTACCTGGACAAAGTCGAAACAAATCTGACGCCAATGATCCATGGAGTAATTTATACGTTAAATCCACTGATGAAAGATGGGAACAAATGGTTGCATTATACTTTCCTCAACTCAAAAGTGAAAGATTTTACAACGTTTTACCAGCTATATTCAACCTTGTTCGAGAGGAGAGTGTAGCATTTTTCATGAAGAAAAAAGAAGAAGCAGAAGCTGCTAAAAGAGAACGAGAAGAGAAACAAAGAAAGAGAAGAGAAGAAGAAAGAATTAGAAGAGAAAAGGAAGAAGAAGAAGAAAATAGAAAACGTGAAGAAGAACAAGCAGAATCTTCTAATTCTATTCATGAACCAGTTTTGGTCAGAATTGGCGACAGACAAGTTGATATTGGTGGTACTGATATCGACCCTGAATTCTTTGAAGCGTTACCTGATGATATGAGAGAAGAAGTTTTCACTCAACACGTCAGAGAACGTAGAGCTAATGCATCAACCACGGGTGAAGATGTTAGAGAGATTGATCCTGGATTCCTTGATGCTCTTCCTGAACAAATCAGGGAGGAAATCTTGCAAAGAGAATCATTAGCTAGAAGATACACGTTTCAAGATGAAATCTTAGATGAAGATGATTATGATGAAGAAGATGAAAACAATATCTCTCCAGAAGAAGATGAAGCTTCACCATTGGTGATTCTGAATCGGTTGGATAATATATCACGATCAAATACTGGGGGATCGAACTCTAAGAAATCTAAAAAGGTTCACTTTACACCGCTTGTTGAACGAGCAGGTGTTGCATCTTTGGTAAGACTTCTTTTCGTTCCTCAATCTACCAATCAAAGAGATCATATCCACAATTGCTTGCGGACTATTTGTCAAGCTAAACAGACTAGAATTGAAGTAATGAACTTTTTAATTGGAATTCTCTATGATGGACTTCACAGTCAAAAATCCATTGAAAGAGTATACCACCAAGTTTGTTTGAAAGCTAATGTTACCACCAAGGATAATTTCCCAATATCAGGAACTCCAGTGGTGATTGGTATACAAATCATTGAAGCTGTTCTCTTCTTATTAGACAATGATGTTCATACTCGTTATTATATTCTTACAGAGCATGAAAATAACTTCATTTTCCGTAAAAATAAGCAAAAACTCTCTTTGACCAAAGAGGATAAATACCCAATAAACTATTTACTTAAGCTTCTCGAGAATAAGTTGGTGAATGAAGAACAATCATTTGTGGATATTTTAGCAAGGGTTCTTCATATTTCAACAAGACCTTTACAATTATTACACAAGATTCCTAAGAATAAGACTCCACCATTTTCTACTCCTATCATTCCCGACCATAATTACAGACAAATGATCAAGATTCTCACATCCAATGACTGTCCTAATAATACCTTCCGCCGAGTCATTAGTGCTATGCAGAGTCTTTCGATCTTGCCTAATGCTCAAAAAGTATTTTCTATTGAGTTGTCAGATCAAGCAACCAAAATGGGACAATCAATCATCCACGACTTGACCTCATTGACTGAAGAATTAAACACCATTGATGAATATAAGAGTGAAGGGAAACCATTTGCCAAATTCAGTGCCTCGAGCTCCGACCAGGCTAAACTTCTTCGTATCTTGACTGCCTTGGACTATATGTTTGAAAGTAAAGAGAAGGAGCATAATGAGATGCAAGAAAGTGCCATAGATGACGATGACGAAACTGAAGAAGATGTCAGTATGCAAAAGCCGAAATTGGTGACAAGAAGAATGAGTATTGATGAAATTGAAGAATTAACTGGTTTATATAAGAAACTTGCGTTGGGATCTCTATGGGATGCATTGAGTGACTGTTTAAGATTACTTGAAGAAAGACAGGGAATGGCTAATATTGCAACTGTTTTGTTACCTTTAATTGAAGCCCTCATGGTTGTATGCAAACACAGTAAAGTCAAGGAGTTACAGATTAAAGATGTTCTCAAGTATGAAGCCAAGAAGATTGATTTCACTAAGGAACCAATTGAAAACCTTTTCTTTTCTTTCACTGATGAACACAAGAAGATTTTGAATCACATGGTCCGAACCAATCCAAATTTAATGAGTGGACCATTTGGAATGTTGGTAAGAAATCCTAGAGTATTGGAGTTTGACAATAAAAAAAATTATTTTGATAGACAACTTCACGAGAAGAAGAATGAAAATAATAAACTATCTATAAATATTCGTCGTGATCAAGTGTTCCTTGATTCATACCGGGCGTTATTCTTCAAATCCAAAGATGAATTCAGAGACTCCAAGTTGGAGATCAACTTCAAAGGCGAAAGTGGTATAGATGCAGGTGGTGTCACTAGAGAATGGTACCAGGTATTATCAAGACAAATGTTTAATCCTGATTATGCATTGTTTACACCCGTTGCCTCTGATGAAACAACCTTCCATCCTAACCGGACTTCTTTCATCAATCCCGAACATTTATCGTTTTTTAAATTTATTGGTAGAATCATTGGTAAAGCTATTTTTGATGACAGTTACTTGGATTGTCATTTTAGCAGAGCCGTTTACAAGAAAATTTTAGGAAAGCAAGTTTCTTTGAAAGATATGGAGAATTTGGATTTAGAATATTTCAAATCATTGATGTGGATGCTTGAAAATGATATTACTGACGTTATAACTGAAGACTTTTCAGTAGAATCAGATGATTACGGTGAACACAAGATTATTGACTTGATTGAAAATGGTCGTAATATACCTGTAACTGAAGCCAACAAGCAAGATTACGTGAAACTTGTGGTTGAGTACAGATTAACTACATCAGTTATTGAACAAATGAATAATTTCATTACGGGATTCCATGAAATTATTCCAAAAGATCTTGTATCCATTTTCGATGAGCAAGAACTTGAATTATTAATAAGTGGATTACCTGATATCAGTGTAGATGATTGGAAGAATAATACCACCTATAATAATTATTCACCTTCATCAATTCAAATTCAATGGTTTTGGAGAGCAGTAAAATCTTTCGATAACGAAGAAAGGGCAAAATTATTACAATTTGCTACTGGTACTTCTAAAGTTCCATTAAATGGATTCAAAGAATTGAGTGGTGCAAATGGTACTTGTAAATTTAGCATACATCGTGATTATGGATCATTAGATAGATTACCATCTTCACACACCTGTTTCAATCAAATTGATTTACCAGCATATGAAACTTACGAAACACTTAGAGGTTCATTATTATTAGCAATTACAGAAGGACATGAAGGTTTTGGTTTAGCTTAATTTATTCATAATTATATAAAAAAAAAGTATGAAATTTATCAATTAATAACAGTATGAATTGAAATTTATCAATAAATAATATATATATATATCGCTTGGATACTTCTAGTATAGTCTAATTTCGTCTATGTCATAATTTCGTCTATGTCATAGTCTAAGGTTCAAAACTAAATTTATTTGATACCTTTTCTAAATCACCAGTTTCTTTCATGTAGCTGATTAGCTTATAATTTTCCTGGTTAATTTTTTCAACTTCTTCATTGTATAACCCACATTCTTTAATCATTTCTATTGGAGGAATAGTAATTCTAAGATTTTTTTTGAAGACATATTTCGTAACTGCAATTGCACAGAGTTTTTCACCCTTATCAGAAGGTATAACGAATTTTGAAAGGACATAAAGCCATTTATTATCATAAGCCAATACTCTACTCTTAATGTCATATCTTTGAAATACCAACAATTCTCTTTTAAAAATACATTGAATTGATCCAACTGGAACATAAGGGAAATTTGAAAATTTATACTTTCTTGAATAATCACCGTATTCATTATCGAAAGACTTTAAAAAGTAAACTTGAAAAATTTTAGTAACTAAATTTGTTCTAGCAATATCTAAATCTTGGAAATAAGTTGAATTGGATTTATGAAGATAAAGATCAATTTCTAATGGAGAAACATATGAATGAAGAGTAGTATATTGAAATAAATCATGTTTATTATCACCAATTCCAAAAGAATTCTTACCAGTTGATAGGTATTTTGATCTGGCAAGGAAAAGATTAACAATTACACGATAATAAAATTGACTCGACCATGAAAATGGAATTGTTTTAATATTAGCTGCTAAAAATGCTGCAATTGCAATTTTTGTAAATGACATTTAATTTTATGATAAAGAATGTTAGTTAAATTGGGGCATAACCCGAATTTGGTAACTTTTGCAATTTGGACTGACAAATTATTTCCGGACCGTTCGCAGTTATTCGCGTGCACCACACGGCTGTAAGTATCGGCCGGTAACCGCAAGAGAAATCCGTAATCCGAGCCTTCCACGGTATACACGGCAGACACGGCGGGACACAGTGGGACACGGCAGGGTCAAAATTGGTAAGCTTGTAAATGAACAAACTTGTAGATGAATTTGTAGATGGCGATAATTACATTACTTGTATTCTTACATTTACTAAGAGGGTGTTCTTAAATTCATATAGCATAATACATAGTCGTAACAAGCATTGTTTAAGTGCGTTTTTTAGTAGTAGCAAAAGGACATAAATCTTTTTCAATATGGTTATTTAACCAATCATCAACATTTGAAAAGTTTTCACGACACATTCTACAACTTCCACTTACTTTATTTCTTTGATCTTTTTTAGTTCCATTTGGGTATTGGAAATGAATAGCTTTTAAATGATTTTTGAAAGTATCACAACGTGAAAAAATACCACTTGAATGACAACAATGATCACCTGAACTATGATGTTTAAATGGGCATTTAAATTGTCCTTTATCACTACCGATTTCTTTCCAATGACATTTAACATGTCTAAATAAATCATTAGGTCTAGCAAATCCACGATTACAATATTTACATATATGTGGTCTTGAAGTTGGTTTTAAATGAGTTGATTTATGAGTTGCTAAATTTGAAAAAAATAAATCACAATCTGGACATTGTCTTTTCTTTCTTGGTTTCCAAGAAGTTTTAGTTGGTTCAGGTGATTCTGATTTAATTTCTGGTGTTTCTGAAATTAATTTTTCTGCGGTTGCAACTTCTGATTCATATTTCACAATTGAAATTTCTGAATTCGTAGTTATTGGTAAAATTTTATGATTTGTTGGATCACTTAATGATCTATTTCTAATTAAAGGAATAGATGAAGCAACAGTGGCAAGTTTTGAAAGTTCATTATCAGATCCATTTCTTTGAGCATTAGTAATTTTACCATCATCTTTAATTGCACCATCAGGTGAAGCAGCAGGTGAAATTAATTGAATTGATGGTACAATTTCACGTTTATTATCAAATTCAACTGGTAAGTTTAACAGTAGTGAATGAATAGAAGGTAAAGTATAAGTAGATTTCAGTTGCGGAAGTAAGTAGCCCATTATAATAGTTTTAAAGATATTTCCGACGATAAATTAAATTTAAATGATCGAAAATTAATGCAGATTTTGATAGATTCGAGTAATTAATTATTCCCCGTATTATTTTGAAGAATATTACTTGAAGTAATAAAGAATGGTATGATTTAACAATATATTTTTAGATAAAGATGATTATATATTGAACAGCCTGGGAAGTACCGGACTTTATATATATCCGGCGAATAATTTCCCCTTGCTATCGGGATCCATGGCTGACACCCAGAAAAAAACAAGAAATTTCTCACCGAAAAAAAAATAGTGTGAGAATTGGGGAACGCAACGAAAAAAGACACAAATAATGGGGACAAACGTAATAGCAACGAGTTATGAAATTTATCATGGGCAAGTATTTACAATTGTAAAAATCATATAATTAAAACCATTTATACAGTAATTTTATTAAGCTAACTAGATCATTAAAGTAGTTATTAATAATCATCTAACCAAGAAATCTTAGCAGTATAGGTCGGCACAATATGCCGATTTTGGCCCGAGCCATATAAAGGCGAACCCGTTACAGCCGCACTCCGCGGCTGACACGGCGATGAAAGTATCCGGGCGCACCCCTGTGTTTTCGGGAATAGGGGCAGTAAATTTTTGATTTTTTTTTGGTATCGACCTGCACACAAATTCCAAGCAAAAATGGTTATTATAAATCAATTAAAGAACGATTATATTAAGGCTGTACATACAAAAATATATGAGATAAAAGGAGAACCCAAACGCCAATGCGGAGGTTTCAATTTTAAACGATTTAGTTCGTGTGAAGTACAAATTTCACTTTTAATTTAAACGCATAATTTATGCTTTTCTTGATCTAACTTTAGTATTAGTAGTTGCAGATCCAGTAGATTTTGAAGTTGAAGTTGAAGTTGATTTAATATCATTAGAAACTGAAACATTTGATTTTTTTGATGATCCACTTTTATAGACTTTAATGTAAAAAGAAATGAATAAAAGTAAATAACTTGTTAAAATTAAATAACCATAGAAAGCAGCTAATTCACTACCATTACAATCACCAATATGAGGTAATTGAGGGAAATATTTATAAGAATAGTGAGTATAAGTTGCAAAATAAACGAAAATTAAATCTAAAATGAATTGAATAATTTGAAATCTAGTAACCCATTCTTTCCACCAAACTCTAATACCTCTTGCACTTAAGAAATAATACCAATACATTACAACATGAACAGCTAAATTTAAAGTAATTGGAACCCATTCAACTGAAGTTGAACCAGTTAATTGAGTATAACATAATAAAGCAGTTGCACCATGATGATAAGTATGTAAAAATAATAATTTTTTCTTCTTTAAAACTAAAAATACTGTATCAATTAATTCAACATATTTTGTTAAATAATTAAGATAGTATAAAGTAACTAATTTTGGAGCAAAAGCATTTTTATTACAAATTGCATAAAAAATTCCATTATTATAAACAATTGGTAATAATTGTTCAAAATGTAATAAAAGTAAAAATAATGAAGCTAAAGTTAAGAATAAATTATGAAATTGAAATAAGAAATTTAATTTTAATGGTGGTAATTTTAATGTTTGTGATAACAGTCTTCCTCCAAATATAACAATATAATAAATTACAATAATTCCAATTGCATGCCATCCATTTGCTAAGAAAGTTTTATGATGAATAAATTGAAAATTTTCAGCGGGGTATCCTACGATTTTTTCAAATAAAACATTAAAAATTGGCCATAAATGTAATCCAAATGGTCTTTCAATACTTGGATATCCGTATTCAATCACTGAATTCAGAGTGAAAACATTCATTTTTTGTTGACAAGGTGAATGAAATTTTAGCTAAAAAAAAAGATAATTATCAACAAGTCACCACCATTTATACGCGGTTTAAAAATTTTCGATGATTTTGTGTGATCACGTGCCGATTTTTACGAAATTAACTATATTTAATTATTAAGATTTTATAAACGTTATGGAGTTGAAATTGTAGAATCTTTTGAAGTTTCCTTATTTGGTTTTAAATTTAAGAAGTCAATTGAAACAATTATATCATAACCATTTTCTTCACATGCATATAAAACTTCATGTTCATTTGAATGTAAAAATCTAATATTTTCTCCAACTAAAGCTCTTAATAAAGTTGTAGATTTTAAATCTCTAATTTCAATAAATGTTGGTTCAAATGCAAGTAAATATGGATAAAATAATGCAATATTTTGAGGATTTCCTTCCCAAAATATCCCCCATTCATGATTTGTTCTCCATCCATTACCATTTATCAAAAATGAAAATTCACTATAACTTAATAAGAAATTTTTATCAAGTCTGTGAATTGCTAATGGAGTTACACTTTCTCTTTGAGTTGCAAAATCTAATGAAGGATCTGCTTCATCTAAAATTGATTCTTTTTTACCTGCTTCTAATGATAAAATTTCGAATCCTTTAGTACATCCAATACATAATTTTGTCTTTAAAAATGATATTGATACAGGATCGGAATTAAATTGAATATCCCGAATATCATATGGTCTATTTCTGTTTCTGTTTCTATTTCTTTGATCAAATGGATTACTTGGTTCAATAATACTAATTGAATGAGTACTACCAGTTTTAACTGCACAAACAAGTAATCTACCATCACAAATCCCAGTTTTGAAAAATGATACATGATTTAATATTAATTTTCCCAGTCTGGTATTCTTAACATGATCTAAGGAATCAGTACAAGAAAGATCAAATTCATATAATGTCTTATCACTTAAGACTAAAAGTTTGGAATATTCAACTAAAACTTCAATTTGAGTAACATATAATTTACTAATAACCATAGTTGGATCAGAACAAATTTTTTCGTTTGAAGTAGCACTTATACTTCTAACAGTTGAAACCCAAACTCCTGAATCAGTTCCATATAATAATTTTTTACCACCATAACATGGAACTGCACAATTAATTTTATTATTACCATGGAATCTTCTTGTTTCATACTTCGACAATGAAAAAATATCATGCTTTTGAATAAGTTTGATTTGTTGTTGTTGAATTTGTTGTAATACTTGACTTTGATTTGCAATATCGTCTGCAAATAATGTCCCATGAACTTGATTTCTACCTAATCCCAAAAAGTTTATTTGTAGTTTCATACCTGAACTTGAAACTGCATTAATGTAGTTAGTTGATTCAGTACGGTTTCTCAAACCAGGATCACTTACAATTGACCCATCCATACGAGATGGTATAACTGATCTTACAGTTGGAATATCGTATCCACTATTAACAAATAATAATGGTAAGTAAATTGGTTTTTCGAAAACTTTATGAACTTCACGCTTGTTTTGGATTTTATGTTTAACTAAAAGTAATGCATGTTCAAATAAGTATAAATCAATCTTTTCATTATCTCTTTTCCGACTCAATGTAACTTGATAGATTATTCTGTTATTATAAGATAATCTAAAATTAAATCTTTCCTCCAAGGTTTGTTTACCCAAAAGTCGATGTAAAACCATAATTTTATGACGATCTGTACTTTCACCAGTTTGAATATTAATTTTCACTAATACTTTTTCAATCTTTTCCTTGGCCTTAAGTAAGTTTTTGTAGTCAGGTGAAGATTCTTCAGTATTTTTCAAAATACTCCCCAATAACAATTGATATCTAGCAGGTCTTTGAACTCCTTTAATCAAAAATGACGATAAGTCTTGTTTTCTAGATTCGGGTTTCTTTTCAATTGCATCTAAAAATCTTGCATATTTTACATTAACTTGTTGTTGTCTTTCATGTTCAAAACTTGCAAATACTTTGTTTCCAGAATATTTAATGAAGGGTTCGAAATTACCAACGTAATCTAAGAATATATCAGCAACAGTATCAACAACTGGCTTTTGTTGTTGTTGTCTTTTGGTAAGAGATTCACTCATACTTTTAGCTAATCTTAATAAATCACTTACTCCACCAAAAACAGTTCTAATAAAAGCTTCTCGTTCACGTTCAGGAATGATATTATTAGCTGGATTTCTTAATGGCATGATATAAAAATCCGTCATGAATTCCAAATCTTTCACATAATCTCTTTCGGTATATATAAATTCATAAATTAACTCTTGTCTCATCTTTTCTTTTTTACTCAAAGTATCTAAAATCGTTTGTGGTACTGTTTCATGCCATAAAGTTTTAGTTGCTTCATTATCATGTAAAGATAATCTTGATACAGCTCTTTGTAATCCACCTTGAGGTTTCAAATTAAGTCTAGCTTGTTGTTCTAATCTTCTTGGACAAGCAATGGAGTAACAAAGTTTATTTCTAGAACAAGTTGGTGAATAACAATCAGTCAATATTGTGAAAACTCCATTCACACCTGCACTTGAAACTTGTTTAGTACTTGCTTGATTAAGGTTAGTTAAAGAAGTACTACTTCCATCCATTGATGATGATAAAGCCATTGACAGATTACCACCTAAACTACTATTCGGATAACTTGAATGAGGAGGTAATTGCTGTTGTAAAACATTTTGTTGAATTTGAGAAAAACTATTATTGGAATTCCTTACATCTTCTTGGAAAAATTCAACATCACTATAAACATGATTAAAAGCATAAACTTCATTTACTGAATCTCTCAATCTATGATTATAAGTAACATCACGGAAGAATTTTTGAGCGTCCAAAGATCTCCCCAAGAGTAATGCTAAATTTCTATCATTTGTTCTAATAATTCTACAAATGATATCAACAGACATTTTACCTGTAAAGGTATCATGATATTCTAAACCATCTTTAGTATTGATTGAAAGAATTATAGTATCTTTGAAAACTTTTGCAACACGAGAAAGCATGGCTGGGTAAACAATTGGTCTTTTTTGAACATGAATAGTTTTTTGAGAATTTAATGAAGCAGATGATGGATTACGATCAGTTTTTTGATGTTGTAAAGAAGCTGAAGAATTAAATTTTTTAGTCGATAAAGAAGATAATTTACCAAGTGAACTAAAAGATCTTGATTTTGAACCAGTAAATGTACTCAGAGAAGATGAACCACTAGTACTTGAACCTGGTCTATGATTCTGATATGGTTGTTGACCTTGAGGAATTGGATCCATACGAGAATTTTGACCACTTTGAGAATTAGAATTTAATCGAGTAGAAGATGAAGTAAGTGATCTTGTCCTAAGTTCTTGACTTGGAGAAGCTCCATTATAAGAAGGAACTGTTGGAGAAGAAACTATTCTTCGTTCACCTCCTGCCGAATGTGGCATATTTGGAGGAATAGTTGAATTTAAATTAGTTTGTATAGGAGGTAATTGACCAGGAGGAGGTTTACGAAGAGATTGAGTTCTTTGTTGATCAAGAGAAGTTGACGAATAAACAGGGTATGGAGGATTTGATGAAGATTGAGACGAAAAACTATTAACTCTTTGACCATACATTTGAGGTGATTCATTTGTAAGAGACAGTGCCGAAGCTTGTCTATTACCATTATAATATAATCCTTGACCATTTTGAAAAGGTGTAGCAATTGGATGAGGTTGAAATTGACCAACAGGAGGTTGATGATTTTGATAACCTGAATGCTGAGATGCAGTCAGTTGCATTGGAGGTAAAGGATTTGGTGGATAAGGTTGTCTATGCTGAGGAGAAATAGGTTGTTGATGTTGATTTTGAGGATAATATTGATGCTGTTGTGGATATTGCTGTTGTATATACAGCACATTGTTTGAGTTCGCCGACAGATAAGGAGGGTTTTGAGCGGCCATTTGATGATACAGATGCTGCGGGCGACCAGTTAATGGATCATTTTGATTTGACAGTTGATCATGTTGATGATTATTTGGAATTGATTTACGTTGATATTGTTGATTATTCAAGCCATTACCCACTGAATTTTGATTTGCATTTGAATCATTTATGAAAGAATTATTAATTGTATCATTTGATTCTTTTAAATCATCCTGACTTGCAAATTGTTGAGCTAACATTGATTGAGGTAAAAGATGCTCGGGTATAGCTCTTCGTTGATTAGGGAATGACATTTGAAGATGATTAATAATTTAATAATATTGAATGATTCACAAAAGTTTTAAATATCACTAAACTGAAAAATAATGAACCCAGGTTATAAATTTGAAAAAGAGTAAAAATTGAACCTGGATATCTGCCCTGGGTTTGTTTCCGCAAACGAGACTGAGACGGGAATGAGGTGATTTTACCACCAATTTATTGAATTTAAGATTCGGAAAATCTGGAATCAATAGAATATGATTGAAATTTTTCCAAAACCTGGAATTAATTTATTTCTAAAAAATATCCAATTAACTATTAAAACTGTAAATTTCAAACGTCGTTTACACCTAGTTTCTAATTTAGTCTCAGAAAAATCGACAAATAGCAAAGGTCGTGCACCGCCCACAGCTGTTTTTAGTATAAAAAAACACTAATGCCATACGGTTTTTTTAAGGTCACATGGCTGCAAATCTAGTCATACATCATTGAAATTGTGCCTCTTACTAATGTATTTACTTTTGATATATTAATTATAAACTTTGTATAGAATACGGCGTTATCGTATAGATTTAAATTCTCTATTGACTTTACTATTCTATTTATAACCTATGGTCATTTTCTCACCTAAAGTTTAAAATACTCAATAGAAACAACAATAGTCGTAAAAAAAAATTCATTTATTGACTGTACTTAACCATTTATTACGGCGTAAAAATTTCAAATTAGACTTTGAGTATTGTAAGTAAAAATTATAGTGTAAATTTTCAAGCACAGAACGTTGAAGTTGTAAAAATTGTCCGTCAACCGTTGCCTCCGCAATCTAAGCCATGGTTAATTTTTTTTTCATCTCATTATTAACAATGGATACAAAATGCAAAGATCCTCCTCATTATGATATAGATCATATTCGGCTACACGATTAAACTACATAGCGTCACTGAGTTTCAAATGATTTTTAATACTTTTGTAACAATAAAGAACACCTGAAATCAGTCTACTTATTCTACGCATAAAAGCTGCATCTCACCGGTCCGAAAATGTAACTTGCATCATGCGCCATTTACTTATGATCAACTACTACTTTTCCACTGAAATAAAATTTTTTGCTATATTCATCGGTGTTGAGTTTGACACACTAAGTGTTCGTATGTAAAAATGTATTACTTAACGTTTCTTGGCATACTTTCAATTCCGAAATTTCCAGGGTCTTGTGAAGGTGTATGGGTGTAACATTGAATTTGTTGCGGTACGGGTCTACTCTCGAGATTTTCCCCTGGGTGCTGGTGTGTGGGCCTTTGATTCAAGCGTTAAATCTCGCTGTCCCTCACTATTCACCATCAACATGCCTGCTTATCATTCAACATTCTTAGCTGATCAATCTAATGACAGTAGGATCATAGGAAACCTTGTGTTGTTACCTATCCATACTAAGTATAGAGGACCATCTTATCCTCCTCAACAAGAATATGACATTATTGAAGAAACATTAGATTTATTCAGGGCAAATTCATTCTTCAAAAACTTCGATATAAAAGGTCCTGCTGATAGACTACTTATTTACGGAATTTTATTCGTAAGCGATTGTCTTTCTAAATTAAATAATAAAACTAATTATAAAGATGCAGTTCGTACTCTTAATAATTTATCATTAGATTCTTTCTCGTTACCAGGAGATATTGGTTTCCCATTAAATGCCCTTTATTCTGCACCTGCTAATAAAAATGAAGCTGAATTGTTAAGATCTTACTTACAACAGTTCAGACAAGAATTGGCCGACCGATTGTTAAAACGGGTTTATGTTGAAAGTGAAGAAAGTCCTAGTAAACATTGGTTGGCTTTTACTAGAAGAAGATTCATGAATAAAATTTTGTAGAAATCGTACCTACATAATGTATGAATAGAAAATGAATGCTAAAATATATTAAACTGTAACTAAGTAGCGAAGTGAATGCTGAAATGTTAAATGACCTACGATTTGATGTACGTAGCTAAATGAATGGTAGGAGTGTTGGAGTTCTATTACGATATTCCTCATATTGTTGGCCAAATATTCGATTAATTAAAAACCACTCTTCAAACTCAATTCTTTTCTTGAAGAACCGGTGAAGAACTACCGCACATACGAATAGACATACAAAGTTGTTGAGAAACATTTGACTTCCAATCACCACCAAATAAAATCCTAAGTAACTTGGATGTCTAGATATCAGATATACTCCATGAGTTATTAGCTTTGAAGTGTCGCTACTAGTCTCAATATAATGAGAAAATGATTCTCCACATGTTTTCATAGCCAATCTCCGAAATACGAATCCTATAGTGATAAATATAAGTCCTAAGTATGTGAATGCTGATATGCGTGGAAAATTAATGCTAGTTAAATCAATGAATATTTCATTATTTTTCATTAAAAATTCAGCAGCTGTGAATCCTTGTACTATCCAAAACTCTTTGCTTCCCCCATTCCCATAGATGAGGAACAGTTTGGAATTAACTCGATTTTGCTGATATTTTGACGTACAATCGAATTCATTCAAATGGAATAGTGATAGAATTACTAGGTAGACTAAGAGTATATTATACTTAGAAGAATATAGTAAAACATAAATTAGACTGCCACCTATTGTAGCGCCAAGTGCAAAGGATACAAGAGCTATTTCGTGGAGTTTGTTTTTGGTCTTATCGTACATATAAATAATTTTTATGGAAAAAGTGCATTTTATATTTTTCAGGTAAAAATCGTGAAAAGTATTTGAAAAACGACCATAAGTTTCTACAAATTTACTCTCTTTTATGAAATACGCTCGTTATAATCCTGCTGACGTCAATCTATCAATTGTTGCGGCAAAATCACTAGGCTTGGGAATCGTATTTCTGGCCAATGTCATACTTTTCATAAATAATACATTTCCTAGCATTACACCTATTAATGTTTTCTTTACATTCATTTGCATTTTCCACTTTTTAGAATTTTTGAGTACTAGTCTTTTCAACAATAGTGCTACCGATGATGATTCCTTTATACTTACAGATACAGATCTTCATATAGTGTACGTTGTATCAGTAGTAGAGTTTTTGATCCAGTCTTACTTTGAAGTCATACCCCGATTCAAAATTGTGGGATTATGTATCATATTGATTGGACAAATTACTAGAACATTGGCGATGTATACTGCGCAAGATTCATTCCATCATTACATTCAAAGAGATAAAGAAGAAAGCCATAAATTAGTTACAAATGGTATTTACGCTATAATACGACATCCAAGCTATTTCGGATACTTTTGGTGGTTTGTGGGTTTAGAATTATGGCTAGGAAATGTTGTTATCCTTGCATTTGGTTCTTATAAATTATGGTGGTTTTTCAAAAAAAGAATCGATTACGAAGAACAATTTCTTGTGAAGTTTTTCAAGCAGGATTATATAGATTATAGGAATAAGGTTTCAACATGTATGGGTATATAAAATATTAACCAATGAATGGCTAAATCATCTACACTTTATCCTAAACCAATAAATGGCTGAATCATCTAAGCTTTACCTACCATTAAATATCGCTGAACCATCTACACTTCATCTTTAACTTTACTCATTTAATTAACTTCTACTCTAATTTAAATCTAGATATTCTTACCTGTGCCAACTCCAAAACCGTTGGTGTTTCTGTACATTAAAACACCATTATCACCATCAACATATTGACACCATCTACCCGATTTCCATAATGATTTCCACATATTTTCATCAGAGTGTCTATAGTGCTTACCCATAACCTTTTTAATTTCAGTACTAGCTTCTCTGGCATTATAAAATGGAATTCTAGAAACGTAATGATGTAAAACATGAGTTTCAATGATATCATGGAAAATAAAGGTACCTACAAATCCAAATTCACGATCCATAGTAGCAGCAGCACCTCTTGCGAAATTCCATTGATGAGCTTCATAATGAGGCATTGAAGGATCAGAATGTTGTAAGAATGTAATGAAAACGAGCCAATGGTTAACGAAAATCCATGGGATTAAATAGTTTACAGTGAAATGAAATCCACCAAATTGTTTGTAAAAAGTGTAAAGACCTAAACAATTAAGAAGAATACCAACATCTGATAAAACAATGTACCAATAATCTCTTTTTTCGAAAAGAACTGAACTAGGATTGTAATGATTTTTACCCCATGCTGAAACTCCTTCATGAGCTTGTCCACTAACATTAGTACTTAAATAAGCAAGCCATCCACCAAATTGTTGTACTAATAAAAGGTACAAAGTATAAATAGGAGAATCTGCCACTAAATCATCAACATCATCGATCCCTCTTGATTGTAAAAAGGTTTTCTTGGTCTTTGGAACGAAAACCATATCTCTATCAAGATGACCAGTAGCTTTATGATGTTTACCGTGAGAAAATTTCCATGAAAAGTAAGGAACCATTAATGAAGAGTGAATTAACCAACCAACAGTATCATTAACCCAAGTATAATCACTGAAAGCACCATGTCCACATTCATGAGCCAATACCCAAAGACCGGTTCCAAATAATCCTTGTACAACTGTATAAAGAGCCCAAGCAATTCCTCTAGCGAAAACATTTGGAATTTGAGGAATGTAAGTATTGGCAGTATAATAAAATACACCAAGCCAAAAAATATCTCTGAAAACATAGTATAAAGATTCAAAAACACGTCTTTCATAACAATGAGAAGGAATTGCCTTTAAAATATCTTTTATTGAATAATCAGGAGCATCAAATGTGTTTCCATAAGTATCAATAGCAGAAGCTGATGGGACACTTGCAAATGAAGCAACGTTTCCCTTTCTGGTAACACCAGTAGAAGTAGATCTACCGGATGTAGAACCAACTGAAGAGATTTGACTAGACATTAATGAATGATTAATCAGAAATCAATTTGAAAATATTAAATAAATTCAAATATAAATCAAATATTGAAAAAAAAAGATTGACAAGATTGGGCTAACTTATTAGCTAATAAATTTTGGAAATTTAACCCAAAATTTTTTTTCTTTTTTTAGTGATTATCGGAAAATATTTATAAAAGGTACACGAATCAAGTACAACACAATGATGCTTGGCTGCGAACTGCCCGAGGTATGAAATACGGTGGAACTCAGGAAGATAAGGGGAACCGAAGAGTTTACGAAATGTTAGTTACATACGAGTTGAAGAGATTCGTAGATAAATAGACGATGAATTCGTGGGTGAATGAGTTTTTCAAAAAGCAATAAAGCTAACTGTGATTAAGTTTGATAATGTGTCAAATTTTCAGTTATGGGAGCCAGTTGGTCGGTGTGATTTGTACCATTCATTTCAACCATCCGATATAGTACAGTCTAATACCAACCGGCACGTCTGCTACAACAAGTACTTACAGTTCTTACGATCAACGTTCGATTTGCACATGTGTGCACGTGACGGGGGCTTTAGAGTTTCGCAACCAAATTAGGGACTTTGATCGATAATGAAGCATGTGCATGCAGGAACACACCTATCCCCCAAAAGACGTGATGTACGGGTGTAAATGTGGGGATGTTGCGCCGGTGAGTCACGGGAGCGGCACGTGACAAACCCCGGAGCTTTAATTATACTATAGCCAAAACTAACCCCTTTGAAGCTGTAAAACCAAGTGAGCATAGCCAGTAGATGAAATTGCGGCTACTAAACCAGTCAATCACCTTGCTTCTCTTTTGTCACCTTTAGCTGTACATGTAAATTCAAAAAAAATTGCTCCTGGTCACGTGAAGCGGGGGAGAAATTGACATCTAGTCCGATCGACGTCCGATTCCCGCCGACTTTATATATTGTAGTTGAAATCATTGAGAAATAATTTTTCAATTAAATATCTATTCGAAATGTCATCAACCCCTATCACACCACCAGCGGGTCAAATCGAAAAGAAACCAATCAATTTCGCTAATATCCTTCTTGGTGCTGGTTTAAATATGTCTGAAGTAACTACTTTAGGTCAACCTCTTGAAGTTATTAAGACTACCATGGCTGCTAATAGATCACTTTCAATGGTTCAAGCAGGGAAACTTGTTTGGTCTCGTGGTGGATTATTTGGATTTTATCAAGGTCTTATTCCATGGGCTTGGGTTGAAGCTTCTACAAAAGGTGCAGTTTTACTTTTTGTTAGTGCTGAAACTGAATATCAACTTAAAAGTGTTGGTGCCAGTAATTTCTTAGCTGGTATGGGTGGTGGTATTTCTGGTGGGTTAGCACAAGCTTATGCAACAATGGGATTCTGTACTTGTATGAAGACTGTTGAAATCACTCGTCATAAACAAGCAGTGGTAGCTGGTGCTCCTCAACAAACTAGTTTCCAAGTTTTCAAAGATATTTATAGAAGAGAAGGTATTAGAGGTATTAATAAAGGTGTTAATGCTGTTGCTATTAGACAAATGACTAATTGGGGTTCAAGATTTGGATTCTCAAGATTAGCAGAAGAAGGTATTAGAAAGTTCACTAACAAGGGTGAACACGAAAAATTAAATGCTTGGGAAAAAATTATGGGTTCAGTAATTGGTGGTGGATTATCTGCTTGGAATCAACCAATTGAAGTCATTAGAGTTGAAATGCAATCAAAGACTGAAGATCCAAATCGTCCAAAGAAATTAGGTGTTGGATCAGCTTTCTCTTATATTTATAAAAATAATGGTATTAAAGGATTATATAGAGGTGTCACTCCAAGAATTGGTTTAAGTGTATGGCAAACAGTATTTATGGTTGCATTTGGTGATATCTTTAAGAAATTGTTGAATACTGATGGTGCTGGTCATTAAGTAACTAGACTAACATTTATAATCTATTTAATAATAAATTTAAATCTAAAATATGTAATGCAATAATGTTTGAATTGAATTGAACAGAAATGGATTATTTGGTTTTACTTCCCCACTTATCATAACAATATAATCCGATAAGTGTAAGTAAAATTCCATAACTTTGAGTATCATGGAAAGTAAAATTACTTTCCAATAAAAATGCAAAAATAATGATAATAATTCTTTTCATGATGTTTGCAATTGAATAATTTATTGGTGAAATTAATCCAAGAATTTGGAATGCCATGAGTGATTGTAAAAAATGACTAAGTCCATTTATCATCATGAGTGTTAATAATGAAGAACTTATTTGAAAGATTGAAAATCTATCATTACCAAGTTCCAGAATGAAATAAACTGGTAATGTAAGGCAAAATCCAACCAAAGAACAATTAAATAAAATAGTTAATTTATCGAATTTTTTCGATTGTTTAGTATTATCAAAAGTTGGTAATTCAGAGTTATTATTAGGTGTTAGTTTATTTTTAGCAAAAATATTTTGACTAACAAAAATAATCATCGAGATGAATGCATAACCTAAACCAGAAATGTAAGATGAATTTATACCTTTACTATTAGGTTTATAACAAGTAAGCATAATACCAATCATTAAAGGTATTAAAGTTATATAAGTAATATAATTGTACTTGATATTGAAAAAGAAACGATAAATGAGAACAGTAGTAATAGGAGAAAGAGCTTTAATTGTATGAACCATGGCAACTGGGATTATTGAAGTAGCTTTATGTGAAGTGATATGACCAACAAATTGAAATCCTCCCATTGGAAGAGTAGTAGATAATTTTTCTCTAGTTGGAGTTATGAAAGTTTTAACAGAGTAATTTATCTCAGATAATGATGGGATTGAATTTTTTGGGAACATTGAATATAATGAAGGGAATTTTAATATACAAGTAATTAATAAAAGGCAAAAGGAACAATTAAGTAAGAATTGAACTTCTGTAAGAGTTATAGGGTAACTAAATTCCGAAAGGATCATTTTCGTTGAATTATTTGAAATAATTGAGAATAAGTACCAACTAAAACATAAACCCATAACTTTCAAATTTATTGGAGGAATCCATTGTTGATACCAAGCTTGACTTTGATGACTGAAACCAGAACGTTCTCTGACAGGAGTAGATGCATTTGAAAGTGGAGGAGATAATGGGAGTTGGAAAACATCATCATTACGATTAAATGAAGTTAATTTTAAATTTCTAGTTGGTTTGGGATGATTTAATTGTTTAATTTGATTACTTGATAAATTTCTAGTTATTTGGGAATTTCTTGGAATTTGATGAATATTCTCAAGAGAATTATGAGCTGAACTTCTCGGAGTCAACATTTAAAGTCGTTAAATAAAGTAAACAATAGACTAGTTATAGAAGTATTAAATACAGAATATAAACAGATAAAATTAAACAGAAAAACTTAGGAGTATTTAAAATATGAAAATATAGCAATATCAAATACAAATTAAACGTGGGAATTTTCAAGTAAATAAATATATATTTTCAATTTAATTTGTGTCGTTTTCTTTTTCGCTATTTTAATCTCATCAAGTGCTAACGCTTAAAACGATTTTTACATTGTATTTTGTGGTGGAAAAAAGAAATTCACACTCCCACGACTAAAAATGGTTTTTTTATGACTGTTTAGATCTTTGGGATTGAAATCAGGGCTGCATTCACAGGAAGCGATGAAATTAAGGACGTTTAAACAATGAATTTTTAATAGTAAATGCAAGTAATTGACCTAAGGGGTAACCGAATACCTCGGTAATTAATGTAGAGTAAATAAAGTGATCTAGAGGCAGCAGAGTCAGCAGAGCATATATAGCAGCAAATGGGTATGATGTAGAAGGTTCCGGTCAAATCATGATATGTCAAGCAGACTCAGTATCAAGACGGTATGACCGGTGATCAAATTGGTCTAGAGGTAAAAAAATAATAGTATGATCTTTAGCCAAAACGGGAATCAAATCAGCAATTTACCCCTTATCAGAGAAAGAATTGCAAAAATTAGCGATATGAAACGGCTGTAGGAGTTAACGCCTCATTTCAATAAGAAATCACCAGGGAAACTTTCACATTCACCTAGACTCCAAATATTAGGATCCAATACTCGATCATTGTAAAGTTGAGTTAATCGAGTCATGAATTCTCGTTTAATTGGTGATGGTCCTGGGAGGTATTTTGCAGCATAATATCCATGAATGTCAACTTTAGTCTTGACACATGAAAAATCTTGAATGTATCCATAAACGTAGCACAAGAAAAGATCATGGAATTTTCCATTAGGTTTAAAATCCCAATCCAGAATCAGAACCGTTTCTTGAAAGATTTTCTCTTGAAGTGAATGAATACCATCTTGATTTGGATACCATACATGTAACTCTTTGAAAAATTCATCCTTCAAATGTAATTGCTCATATGCACTATAAATAAATTGCTTATCATATAATGTTAATTTGTAATTATAACATGTATAGTAACTGACAATAAATTCATCCAATAAAGTTTCACTCAACGTAGTGAATGAAGAAAAGAAATAATGAAGCATGCTATGGAAAAGTTTCCCATTGATGTCTGCCAATAAATAATTTAAATCAGGCGGTAACTTGCTTATATGAAGTTTAATTTGATAAAGAATTTCAGACTCTCTTTGAGGTGTATTATTGATAGTAACCATTTTAACCACAGAAATATTAAGAGAGTACTTCGAAACTGCTTTTAATTCAACTAATTCAATATTGAATGATTCAATTTTGGATTGTTTTAAAAATTTTAATACCGTAACTTGTGAATGACTTAATTTTTTTAAGATAAGGTATGATACATATAAACGATATTTAGTTTCTTTACACCAACTAAAATCCATCCATTGAGTGGTTTGAATGGCTTGAATAACATTAATACCCAATTCACTACAAGTATCATGACACCGGGTATAAAACCGGAAATCTTTTTCACTATCTGGAATCAGTAAACATCCTATAATTCTATCAAGGTAGTTAATTGAACACTGAGTATGACAATGGAAATAGAATAAATCATATACACTAAAATTTTCAATAGACCCCGTAGTAATGCAAACAAACGCCAAGAACCTGAATATGACATCACCATTGGCTTGTGTGATACTTAAAGAATCAATATAAAGAGTAATGGCTTGTGACATCAACGGATTTAATTGACTCCAATGTCTCTTGAAACTAGAAGGTGAGTAATTAGGGCCAAGTAACAGGAGCGTTGAGTGGCAATCAAATGGACCATACACAGGCGTTACAATGGGTCCCGACGAGTCGGAAGTGGATTTGCTTGATTCAAAAGAGGAATTCATTTTGACGTGGTGCACTTGTTTTCAAGGGGGTTTTATTATAACTTTGAGTTGATTATGGAATCCAGAACAGGAAATAGTTCACATAATGACAAAGAAGCAAAAACAGGGGATGTGACTATTCAATGTATTTACAAAGGAAACGTAAACGTAGTCAATGTAGTGAGGGTATGTCAATGGTCTTTGATGGGGCTCAGGCCACTGTAGTGACAGGTGGCTTGGCGAATACGGTAGTTTTTGCAGCCATGAGAAATGGTTGCACATCGCTCTCGATCCATTGTCGAGAAAGCTACAATCCCTGGACAGCAAGATATGGTGACAGTTTTGTTCTGAGGGAAGTAAACGTAAGGGCTACTACAAGCTCGGAGCTCATCATTCTTGACACGTAATACTACAGGTGGTGATACAATGGGTGCTTGACATCGATTTACAGTGGCCAGATCACTTAGTTTTCAGTCCATTTTTAAACCCCAATTTCGGGCGCAAACAACCAGAAAGTCTTGTATTTGACAATCAATTCCCACAACACGGTCATAGTGATCAAATCTACATATTTCACTGTCGTGTGACCGGTGGTCAATAGAGTACTGAGGCAAAAATAGGAGAATGTATTTGGTGCGACCGAGCGGCCTGGGCCGGCAGGAATGGGCCTGGGCCGGCACCGATGGGTCCACCGGTCGAGCCCCGCCCAGATCAATCAGTTGACAATTTTTTCACAAAGACCAACTAGAAGTTTCAAAAACCTTCAATTCCATTAGTAACCTGCCCACCAACTACAAACTGGGTTCGTCAAACATTCTTTCTATCAGTAAAATATTGTAAGCACTCAAAAGCCATTACTCTGTCGTTCAACGATATGATACTCCCACGACAATTTCGTGCGAACCACTGTATGTGTCCCTAGGACTTGTTGATTATTTATCTAGTTTCATTTATTGCAACTACTAACTAATTGATTATTTCCAGATACTAATAAACCCTTGAGATGTCAAGCGTACTACTATATGCTGCCAAACACCTTATCAAGAGGGCACTTTCTGATGATGAATTAGAAACTGATCCTGATGTTTCACAACCTGATGAAGATCCAGAAGAAGGTAATCCAGTAGCAGATGAAATCTTTTCTTCTTGGGCATTATTTATAGTGTTATTCCTTCTTTGTTCAGCATTATGGTCATCCTACTTCCTTCAACAACGTCGAATAAAAGCAATTCATGAAACCGTATTATCTATTTTCTATGGAATGATTGTAGGTCTTTTAATCAGAATAAGTCCGGGTCATTATATTCAGGATGCTGTTAAATTTAAATCAAGTTATTTTTTTAATATTCTTTTACCTCCTATCATTTTAAATTCTGGTTATGAATTACATCAAGCTAATTTCTTTCGAAATTTAGGTTCAATTTTAACTTTTGCAATTCCTGGTACTTTTATATCTGCTTTGGTATTGGGGATTATTCTTTATATTTGGACTGCTTTAGGACTTGATGGAGTTAAATTAGAATTCGTAGATGCATTGGCAGTTGGTGCTACATTATCTGCAACAGATCCAGTTACAATCTTATCAATTTTCAATGCTTATAAAGTAGATCCAAAACTTTATACAATTATTTTTGGAGAATCACTTTTAAATGATGCTATTTCTATCGTTATGTTTGAAACTTGTCAAAAATTTCATGGTCATCCTGTTAAATTCTCTTCTTTCTTTGAAGGTATTGGTCTTTTTTTAATGACATTTACTATATCTACCATTATTGGAATTTTAATTGGTATTTTCGTGGCTCTTGTACTTAAACATTCTCATATAAGACGTTATCCACAAATTGAAACTTGTCTTGTATTACTATTCGCTTATGAATCATATTTTTTTTCAAATGGTGCTCATATGTCAGGAATTGTTTCATTACTTTTCTGTGGGATTACTTTGAAACATTATGCTTATTTCAATATGTCACGTCGTACTCAAATTGCAACCAAATATATTTTCCAATTATTAGCTCAATTATCAGAAAATTTTATATTCATTTATTTGGGATTATCACTTTTCACAGAGGTTGAATTAGTTTTCAAACCTTTACTAATTATTATAACATTTATCCTGATTTGTATTGCAAGATGGTCAGCAGTTTTCCCATTATCAAGATTTTTAAATTTCCTTTATAGAGCAAAATTTGAAAGATTTAATAATATGTCAGCTTTAAATGGTGGAATTTCATCACAATCATTACCTGATGAAATTAATCATTCTTATCAAATGATGATTTTTTGGGCCGGTTTAAGAGGGGCAGTTGGTGTTGCATTAGCCATGGGATTACAAGGAGATGCTAAATGGGCACTCTTAGCAACTGTATTAGTTGTAGTTGTATTAACAGTTATTTTATTTGGTGGAACCACTGCTTCAATGCTTGAAATATTAGGAATTAAAATTGGATGTATTGATGAAACTGATATTTCAGATGACGAATTTGATATTGAAGCTCCAAGATTGCCAGTAACTAATTCAAATATTTTAGGTAATAGAAGATTTAATTCCACTCCTACATCAGTTGCATCAACTAGTAGGAAATTTGCATCTGAAAGTGTTAGATCAAGAAATGGTTCAAATGTTAGTTTATCTTCAATTAAAGCAACACCAAATGAATATGGTGATTCAGATTTAATGAATGATGCTGATGAGTATATTACAAGTGATGCAGATGATTTACTTCTTAGTGAAACAAATATCGATACAAGTAGCCCAGAAACAACCCATGCAGCAGCAGTAGCATTAGCAGCTAATTCAAGTAATGGAGTTCTTGGAGCATTTTTAAGTGCTGAAGAACATGCAAAATGGTTTACAAAATTTGATGAACAAGTCTTGAAACCGGTTTTACTTGATACATTGCCAAATCAATCAAGAAATAATGACAATGATGGCCAATAGAGTTATGTAAATTTAGTTATGCAATAAAGCTGAAATTTGGAATATAATGAGGTGTAGCTACTAAATAATGTACATTATGAGATATATACTGATATTGACTAATTAATAAAAGTATCTTAAGTGTTAGATGATTAAATCAGACTTATCTCTTTTTGATTCTTGTTGTTGTTGCTGTTGTTGAGCAATTGCTACATCAATAACCCATTTGGCAAGTTTAAATGTTTTAGGAGCTAATACCAAATCATTTAATTTGAAATTATATTTCAAACAGAGGGTGTAAAATTCAGAAACAGTCATATCGTGTAAGACTGCAATGATATGCTGTTTTAAATTGATTGAATTGGCTCGTTCTTCTTCACTTAAATAAATAGAAGCAGGTAAATAATCAGTATAATTACCAAAAACTCGGATTGGCGTTTCAAGTAAATTTAATACATCACTTATATGATTGTTGGTAATGCTATTATTTTTATCTTCTTCAATGGCATGGATCAATAAATTAGTTACTGCAATCACAGCATTACCAAAATTGACTGGATTTCTTACACGAGAATTAGCATCTCTTTGTAAAGTTATTCTGAATAAAAATCCAAAGGGACTAGACAAAAATGATGTTTGTGAAGTAGCATAAGTGGTTTTGATATCTTTTACTAATTGAGTGATAAGATTGTCTTTAGGAGACATTTTAACCAATGAATCAATTTGAATTTGAACGTACTTATAAGGAACGATATTTTTCAAATTTGTAAGCTTCGATAATAAACCAGTTGTAGCTGGAGTATCTTGATAATTTTTCACTTGCAGTGAAGAATTTTCAGTATTTTTAGAGGTAGGCATCGATGGCAACGAGTTCCCGAAGATACTTTCATCAGTTTCCAGAAGATTTTTACCAATATCATCCTTCAGTAAAATTTGTGTTTTTTGTAATGATTTCATATCCAGTTTCTTTCTATAATTAACTCTAGATGCGGTATCTTTAATCACCAAAGCACATTCGTTCAAGAGTAACGGCCATATAAATCCCGATTTTGAATGGGCATTATAAAAAGCCGACCTATACTTCACGACATCTTTATCATTAGAAGTTGCAATATATGCCAATTCTTGAAATGCAGTTAACCTTATGATTTCATTTTCTGGGTCTACGTCTCTTAATCCAGAAAGTAAAGTGTTGACAGGATCGGAACTATATGTACTAATAGGTTTTAATCCATCTAAACAGCCAATAGTTGAGTAAATATTATAAAGTCTGTTAACTATTTCCCAACTTAATATAACGAAGAAAGAAAAGAACCCAGTACTTAACCAAGTAGTGAAAGATATTTTGAAAGGAGGAATCTTGGAATCTAAATTGAATGCAAATATAATCAACCAATTAACTTTATATATAATTGAACGAGTAAAAAAATATACTATTGGACCTGATATCAGGGTAATTAAATTTAATCCAATACTATTTCCTATTAATCTTGTAGAATTTGATAAGATAACCGATTCTGGTTTGATCTTGTTGATTCCATATTGAAACAGGAGCTTATTACGCTGAAATATTAAATGCTGTAATGTATATACAACTGGAATGAATATACAAGTATAGTACCAATAATAAACCCATTCATCATTTAATTGAGCCTTATGTTGATAGATCTTACTAAGAATATAGTAATCATAACAGAAAGGGAGTTGACTCAAAAATATTGATGCCATAATCCCTGATGAAATAGCATATAATAAGTAGTTAATATAAGTCTTAGGCGATGTAGACAACTGTACAAAGTGACTTGCAAGAGTTTTCGAAGATGAAAATGATACACTAGAGTTCAAATCTCGACTAACCTTCACTAGACTTAAAGCCAAGAAGATTAGAGGCGCTCTGGGCGCTAAAGTGTAAAGGATATTCCACCAGAAATTCTCATATGGAAGGTTTATAATGAAAGAAATTAAAACTGCTAAAATAAAATTATAATTACGCAAATATTTCAATCTCTTACCACAAACCTTGGCATAATACGTCTGGTAAGAAGTAGCCATAATAAATCAAAATGAATTACCGATTAGTACTTGAAGTATTAACAGTTGGAGTAGGTGAAAATATCAACAATTTTTTACAGGTTTTTCACGCGCAATACATTACTATATACAATAACTATGGATGATTGAGCAGGTTGAAGGGAAAAGTGTTGAGAAGGTTAGTTGACCAGAGGCTTATGGAAAAGTGGAAGAGGTGTTGGGTTAGTTAGAATTTTCATTGATGGCGATTTCGGCTTGAATTCTAAGTTGTTCTGCTTCACCAGAAAGAGTATCTTTAATAAATTCTAAACCTGGTTCACCATTTATAGTTGAAAGACCATGATCACGAACTAATGTTTCTTTTTGTTGACTATCAATATAACCACTTCTACTTCCGGTAAGTTTATCTTCAATAATCAGATGCATGGTATGGTATTTATTAACATCAACTTCAAATGCTTGATGAATAGCTGCTTGTAATTCTTCTTCAGTAGTAATAAATTTATCAGCAGCATGATATAATTCTAATAATTCGGTAGCTTTATCTTCAGCTACTGAAAGTTCATGATTACGACGATTTAATCTTCTTTGTTCATTTAAAATAAATTCTTCTTCTTCTGTTCTTTGTCTCATTATAGGTCCTTCTAAATATGAATCAATAGTTGGTATAGTTAAACGAGTTGATTCAGAAATTTCAGGAGTTAGTTCTTGTTTTGATTCATTTTTTTCTCGACTTTCTTTACTAGCTTTAATTTTATCTAATTGTTCTAATCTTTTAGCTTCTTTTATATATGCTTCTTTGAGATAATTTCTTCTAATTTCATCTCTTTTTAATTTCCAAACTTCATCAGAATTTAAATTGGATTCGTCAATATTTTCTGGACGACGGGATTCAATATTGATTTTAATTCTTTCTTCAAGACTTAAAACTGGTTTTTCAATTGGTTTACGTTCAAATTTAAATCCTTTCTTTTGAGGTAATGGAATTCCTTCTGCATATCCTTGTTCAATTTCAGATTCGGCTTTTTGTTCAGCTTCTGTCTTTTCACGAATAGGAAATTTCTTGAAAACAGGACGAACCTTAGGTAACACCCCAGATAATCCTCCGTGTTTTATCAACCGTTTTTTCATGGCCATGATTAGTTGTTGGTAAGTGAAAAAATTATAAAAAAAATAGTGCGAAGTACCAAAGAAATGGTAGCTGCAAATTTCAACCATCATTAAATCTTGGAAATATACCACACCACGGATAGGTAAAAATATGCTGTAAACTGATTGAAAAAAAACCAATATACACTAGATGAGAGCCGATTCGGAATTAGGACTGTTTTCAGGACTATTTCCCCAAACTTCATAGATATTTGCCAGTGCAACTTTATTGACTTTCTTACTTCCTATTTCTCCTTTGAACAAGTTAAACATGAGTAGTTTTTGATCTTCAACGGGCTTTTCTTTGTGACTATCAAAATACTCAAGTAATCTTTTGGGAGTAAGAAAGTATTTTTGAATCACCACCGCTTTGTCAAAAGATATTCCTTTGACAGTCATGAGCATAAGAATAAACATTTCCTTTACTGTCATCATCCCAGTTTTGGGCATGGCATCTTGAAAAAGCATAAATTGTTGGCAACACTTAAAATTTGTTGTTTTCGTTTCAAACTTATCACGAAAACTTTCAAGTTGTGTTCTAAATTCTTCTTTATTTAAAATAGCTCGAGGTTTTAATACAATTAATTTTATGCGATTATCATTATAATAATCATGTAGGACTTTAGTTAATGAAGCAATAAATTGAATGGTTGCTTCGATGTTTTTGAATTTCCTAAGGAAAAAATTGGAGACAGTCATAGTCATTGAAATAGAAGTTTGTATTGACTCCATCATTTCAAAATCTAATGTACTCTGTTCAACTATATAGTAAATGAATTTCATACCTGACCGTTTCAAACGAGATTTTTGTTCTTGGTATCTCCCATCACGTATAGAAGACGCCAAATCATCCATTCTTTTACGTTCACAGATAACATCAAGCACAACTTCTTTACCTGAAACTTTATGTCTAGCTATCCAAATTATATCCCCAAGAGAAAGTGCCCTTACATCACACTTTACATTATGAGCTTCTAAACGAGTCAGAAAGAAATCCCGTTCTTTTTGAGACCGTACTTCACGATTATCTATGATAGGTAATATCTCATATTCATCATGAGGCCATACATCATAAGATATATCATCATAAACACGATTAACACGATCATGATGTTTTTGAACCATTGGTGACGAAGTCAAGAATAAAGCCGAGCTCAGAGGCAGCGATAGTCGGATGCCATTATCGAAAGAAGATTCAAAATCTTGTCTTATAGGACTTAATTGAATATCTTCCTGTTCTATAATGACTCGAGCTACATTTATACCTTCATCGGTAATATAGTAAAGTTTAGGACTAGTAGAAGAGATCAAAACATATTCTCGTTTAATAAGAGTTTTGATACCATCCCATGCAGAGTAGTAATCGCCATTTGCCGGATTTGAAGTGAATGGTGTATCACAATGAGGTAATGCCGATTCAATGATCTCATCTTTTCGAAGCCCTTTACGGTTTCTGATATCACGAATATATAAAGCCACAAGAATAGCCCATGATCCCGTTCTTCTCTTAGGGATCCAACTCTTTGACGATGTTTTACGTCGCTTAGTGGCAGGTTCATCTATACTATTTTGCTTTGTGGGTGATTCAATATTAAACATGTGGGGAAGGTCGATTTGATTCGAAGAACAGTGCTTTTTAAGTTTGGTAATCAATAATTTAACGGTTTTATCACCAATATACGATATTCCTTTCAAATCTTTAGGAGTATTAATTTCATCAGGATGTTTCCTAATGTTATCTAATGCTCGATGGTATACTAAAGCCATTTTTGTACCTTTCTTAGTGTGCTCAATTGCCTCTTCTTGTAACCACTCTGTAAAGAGCAGTTTTAGTTCGAGAGACATCTTGAACTTCAAACACAGAATACAATACAAGAATAACTATGAAAAGGTTGCTAAATCTCTATTAATTATATATATATTGGTTAGACGTATACGCGTGATGGGAAGGTGTACGGATGAGTTTCAATGCGCAGAGTGTCGCAAAGTTAGCCTTGCGTACTACCTTCAGGTATTTCACTCTAAACTATAGAGTAAAGCGATCTTTCTTTATATTTGGATTCAGCTTAAGACGAAACTGAACTAAGGGTTGGTTTTGTATGGGGTTTAATTTGATTGTTACTTTTCCAGTAACTGTGTGTAGTGTTGGTTGTTTTACAATTATGTAAGTTAAGTTGTGTTTGTGACTGACTCTATTAGCTTATCGATTTAATCCAGATAATGTGATATCCTAGTGGTAATGGTTTCTCTGTGCTTCGGCGTCAATTGGACTAATTGCGGCGGTACTTTGATTACTTGTAGAAATATATTAATTAACCTGATATAAGAAACTCGCTATATTATCGGTAAAGATCAAATACAGCAGTTCTACGTAGCTTTATATAGAATTTAAAATAAAGATTTACAGTCCACAACATCGGACCTGCCGAAAGTGAATGCAAATTCAAAGATACCGAATTTAGTATAAATAATATTTAGACCTTAAGACCAACTTAAGTCAAATATTCAGTGGTAGTGCGACTTTACCACAAGAGAAGTTTCACAAGAATCTCATCTTTAATAAAGCCGAACCTACTCCCTAAACAAATCGATGCTTCCGCCTATTAACGTAATATTCAAGTATCTCCAGCAGCAGGCGGTCGTGACGATTTGGCTCTATGAACAAACTCAACTGAGAATTCAAGGAAAAATCAGAGGATTCGATGAATTTATGAATCTCGTGTTAGATGACGCCGTCGAAGTTTCAACTGCTGATGGATCAAGTCAAAAACTTGGTCAAATTCTTTTAAAAGGAGATAATATCACATTAATATCGAGTCTTGATACTTGAGGTTGGCGATATGCGTTGATGATATCGTCATAAATAATAATTAATCAGTTTAATTTTGGTTTAAATGTCACTAACTGACAGTTCAGTTGTCACTAACTGACACTTCAATTTAATTTGGTTCACCAATATCCAACCATTTAGTCCTCTTAGGATAATATCAAGCTGGCCCTTCCTTAATGAATTCGTCAGTAGTTGTTCACAATACTTTGGGAAGTATAGTTTGTTCATCCAGTTTTCACTGGCTGTATTATATAATTTTGTAATGAATAAATTCATCTATGTATCAGGAAAACTCACTCGTTTTCGTTTGAATGTTGGTTCGGGAGAATTATCATGTCGTCTTTCATATCGTCTTTGTCGTTCTTCCTTGGCTATATTTGCCTTGTAAATGAGAATTTGCTGTTGTCTCTTGTATGAATTATTTTGCTTCACAGATGGTGGTTTTCGCTGAAGTGGCTCGTCATCACTAGGGAACGAGTCGACGAACGAGTCAGTGGAAGTACCGGCGAAAGAGTCACATACGAGAGTATCTTCAGGTGTAGTGACGTCAATTATATCGTTTTCAGTGTAAGGGTCAATGTCTTTAGAACCGGTGCAATAACCAGAAGAAACAACCGGTTTCTCTCCGGAGTTTTCACCACCATCTCCATCAGAGACAGAAGAAGTAACCAAAACACCGTTTTCGGAGTCTGAATCTGAGCTACTTCGCTGTTTATCCAGTATATTACTTTTCAATACCTTTGAGGGAGGTAATTCTACATCCAGTTCAAACCTCCGTTTCCGGCTCAAACCACCACGATATTTTGACCCCGAGCGGAAAGGTTCACCCCCATTCCCACCACGACCGATGATGTCATCTTCTGTTTGTAAACCAGAGGTTGGATCTGTCATTCATAATTTTAATAATTGATCTCAAAGTTCAACCCATACACCAGCAAATACAGCGCGTTATTTTGCTTATAGTTTGAATCAGTAAATACTTACTGTTACTGTTTATTTCTATACTCAATATATTCACTAATTCTTCAAAGTATGCAGTCGAATCAAAGCTCCCGAAGACCGTTCCAACCCACTCCGTACACCGAAGAAGAAACTGACAAAATTCAACAAAATCTTAATCGCGTCTTAGGACCAGAATACGTTAGTTTTAGACCCGGTGGAAATGGTCAGAATGTTTCGTATATAGAAGGATGGAAAGCTCTTAATTTAGCTAATGAAATATTCGGGTTTAACGGATGGTGCTCTGAACTTATTAATACTCAAGTAGATTATGTCGATACGGGGAATCATGGAAGAATTTCTATGGGACTTTCAGTTGTAGTTAGAATAACTATAAAAGATGGAACTTATCATGAAGATTTCGGATACGGATATATTGAAAATGCAAAGAATAAAGCCATGGCATTTGAAAAATGTAAGAAAGAAGCGTTCACCGATGGGCTTAAACGATGTTTAAGATGTTTTGGAAATGTTCTTGGAAATTGTCTTTACGATAAACATATCATTCAAAAAATTCAAAAAGTTAAACTACCACCACCAGAGCTTGAAAGTACTGACTTTCACAGAGATCCACTAATTTTAAAGAGACAAGCAGCAAAATTGCAAGCTGAAAATAATACTCTTTCAGTATCTATAAATCCATCAGCAAATCCAAGCAAATCAAATGACTCAAACAGCAATCAGAATAGCAACCCAAATACATCATCTACAAACATCAATTCAACCTCTACCACCAACCCACATATAACCTCCACAAATAAAACAACAATAACGAAGTCAGCAACAGATCCTATAAAGCCAAATACTTCCACGGCTCAGGTAACTACGCCAGCACCACCGGCCAAGCCAGCGATTGATCTCGCCGATTTTGATGACTCATATGTATTTAGTGATGATCTTCCCGATGGACTTGATCAACTAGATAAAGATCTTGATGATGATATGAATGATGGACTTGATGAGTATGAACTTGAACTACTTCGTCAGAAAAGTAAACAGATAACAGGTGTTGAAGATCCAGCATTAGTGAATAATTCACAAGTTCCACAACAAGTACTGTTTGTTAATGCCAAACTGGCGGATCTTATAAGAAATGCACCTGGTCAATTATCTAATTTACCTACATATAATGCTAAATTTGTATCACCAAATATTCGAAGAACGGTTGATCCTAATAAATCAATACCGGTGAAACGAGCAGAGATTCCGGCACTGCAGCCCAAGAGAATGATTGGAATGCCTCCGTCACAAAGAGCCAAACGATCTAGAGGGTATGTATAGATAACTGGTAATTCTACAATAACTCTACTAACATCTAGTGATGATCCATCTACAGATAAGGAAAATCAGTCATCTAAGTAATAATCACGCCACATAAACAAGCTCAGTAACGGCCCAACAAAGCTGATGATCTAATGGTGTATGGTGTATTTATAATGGCATTCTAATGATTACACTGTACTTGTAGCTCTCACTAATGATTCTTAGGCTATTCCTATACCTAGCTATAGCAGATATCTTTTAGTATATATTTATTTCTTCATTCATATTCATCAACTAACATTCTTGGTAGACTCGCATGACTTGACAACCTTCAACTAAGCTCAATTCTGTTATATGTTGCTCATAGATTTCTATAATTTTTCACTTATAATATTTGCACCTTTTTGCACCCTTCTGCATACTTAATTTTCCACATCCACATCCTCACTCTTTATCTCACAATCTTCTCCCATGCCTTCTAGAGACCTTTCTAGTATAGCACCATTACTCTCACGAATCGGACCATTCAACGAGGTTCCCGACGAGTACGAGTCACAAGCAGCATTACGGTCTTTGACGACTTCAAAAGTTCTTGTTATTGGAGCTGGAGGTTTAGGATGTGAAATACTTAAAAATCTTGCCGTTACCGGATTCAAAAAGATTCATGTCATTGATATGGACACTATTGATATATCAAATTTAAATAGACAGTTCTTATTCCGATTGTCAGATATTGGCCAATCCAAAGCTGAAGTAGCAGCAAAATTTGTTAGATCAAGAATTAAAGATGATGACCTTGAAATAATCGCTAATTTCTGTAAGATTCAAGATAAGGGCCTTGATTATTATAAACAATTCGATATCGTAATTTGTGGATTGGATAGCGTGGAAGCTCGTCGGTGGATAAACGCTACTTTAGTATCATTAGTTGATGAAGAATTGAATAACTTGATTCCTTTGATAGATGGAGGAACTGAAGGATTTAGAGGTCAATCAAGAGTTATATTACCAACCATAACTTCATGTTATGAATGTACAATCGATATGATAACTCCTAAAACAACATATCCTGTATGTACAATTGCAAATACTCCAAGATTACCTGAACATTGCATTGAATGGGCTAGTGAATTAGAATGGCCCAAAAGATTTAATGGTAAACCATTCGACGCAGATAATATTGATCATGTTCAAACCATGTACGAATTAGCATCCGAACGAGCAAATGAGTTCAATATAACAGGAGTAACTAAACTGTTGACTTTAGGAGTAGTTAAAAATATCATTCCTGCCATTGCCTCTACCAATGCGATCATTGCAGCATCTTGCTGTAATGAAGCATTTAAATTGATTACTAACACAAATCCTATCCTAAATAACTATATGATGTACTCTGGTGATGATTCTATATTTACTTATACATATGCCCATTCTAAAAGGAACGATTGTTCGGTATGTGGTAATAAGATAAAAAGAATAAGTATCCCACTGCATTGGTCATTACAAGATTTAATAGATGATCTTACTGAACAACAAGACGTTCAATTATCTCAACCGTCATTAAGTACCCCATCGAAAAACTTATACTTACGAGGTCCATTAGAATCTACGACTAGACACAATCTTAATTTGATTGTTAAAGAATTAATAAATCCTGGTGAAGAAATTTTAGTCACTGATCCTAACTTACCAATCAGTTTGATTTTAATTATAAGTGCATTTACATGAATCTACACGAACAACTATATGTACATTCACATGAAAATTTATTGTGTCAATCGGAAAAATTAATCCGATCATTATATTATTAAACAAAGGTTGTTCCTGCTTCTAATTCATTGTTTATATATTTGATCTTTTGTTTATACCGTGTTTTGTTCGTTATTCATCGACGTCATCTCGTGTAACACCATGCTATTGAAGCCGTTTATATTGTCTAAGTATATGTGATGACCGCTATCTTCAATTTCCATTACTCGACTAAGAGATTTATCATTATTTACATTGTTGATAATATTACTGGCCAATTCTCCTCCTTTACGATCCATCCAATCCTCTTTACCATAAACCCATAAAAGTTTACATTTTAATTTGTGTATACCTCTTTCCAAAAGAGGATGTCTAGCATCTGCTCCTGGTGCAAGTAAATAATTTAACATATATTCACCAGATCCAGGACTTTGAAATATACCGTAAGCATATTTATGTAATACATTAGCTTCTTCTCTTGGTAATTTGGCAAATCGACGTGATGACCACATACTTACAAGTTTTGAGCCCAATGGACCTGCTTTTCTAATTAATGTGAATGGTGAAATATTTTGTTCCCACAAAGCGGCGAAATAAGCCGGTACCGGGATTTGTCTGCGATGTTTCAAAACAGCTCCAGGACTTACCATTAAAAGTTTCAGACAAAAATTCGGATTTTTGTTTATACCGTAAGTAGCCATTAAGTAAGCACCCATTGAATGGGCCACTACTAATAATTTAGAAGGGTCGGTTAAATTTCTTAATTTACACCATTCTTCAAATGAATCATGAAACCAAGCTTCTACTTGTTGTAAATTATTGGGTTTAAATGGAGGTCTTGAAGAACATCCATATCCCAATAAGTCAATAGAATGAATTATCCAATCTTTCTTTCGAGAAATTTCATCAAAATTCTTTAAAAAGAAACCTAAACCTCCACCATATCCATGAACCATTATGACATGGTTCATATCCAGATATTTAGCAGGTTCATAATTTGAAGGATAAATAACAAATTCATTGATTTTATGACCAGAAGAAAGTTTGGTTTGAATTACTTGACTAGATCTACCTATCGAATCAGCGAATGGATAAAATGGTAATACTTTAAGTAAATTATGTTGTAGATCAAGAACATTATTTCTAACAGCGTAATCTTTGACCGACTCAGCAACTGGTAATGGGAAGTTACTAGAGAATAACTTATTTAAAGGCACAGAAGTAGGATGAGTTGATCTTTTGTAAGCATGTTGAATTTTCCCTGGTTTTTTAACAGTTAATGGAATATTTCTGATGGTTTTACTGACTGAAGTCAGGTGTCGTAATTTTCCAGGGATTTTCCAAGTGAAAAAACTAGTGGGACTAAACGATGAAGAAATACGGCAATACGAACTAAACGAGCGACACGACCGTAATAACATGGTGCTCAATGCAGGCTTAAAGAATCATTAAATAAAGTTGCAAAAGTTTTTTGGACAGGTATGACTTCCGTTGCGGAATGGGTAGCAAAAAAAAAAACCTTGGGCCGGCACACGTGACTCTCACGTGCGGCGATTTCATATGTCAACCTCCAGTTGAACGGCATGCCCAGAAATTCGAAGGCTTGCAAGACAATTTTGACGTCTTATGCACCTGTCATGTATAGATTAAGTAGATAAAAGAGAATTTTATGATTAAAGTTAAGAAAACTATTTTAGGCATTGTAAAGCACGGGATTAAATGTAACATCAATATGCCTTCTACGGATTAAGTTAAGGGATTAAGTGCCGATGGGCAAAAATTTAGCCAATGGCACGAGAATTAAATATAGATCAAACCATACAATAAATTTTTAAAAAAAATAATCGCCTTATACAACTACCTAATTAAGATACCGCGGAAAGAAGATCCGATGAGAAGATTTATGGTACGGCAACTATCAATTGAATGTTCAACAAGGAGATTTTTTTAATGGAACAGTTTTGTAGCCCCGTTTAGTGCACTATTAGAATTGAAACCGGTTCAACTTTCTTCGTTTTCATTAAAGTTAATTTTATTGATTATGTTTAAAACATCTTTACATAATACAATACAATTTCCAAACAAAGTTCCCGACAATTTAAATAGATGCATGGTACTAAATGTCAGAAATCACAGAGTTAAATAATATATTAATGCCGGAAATTGGGTTGTTAAGCCAATCAGATTTTACCGCCTGATGCAGGAATATGCATGAATTCAGGCATGGCGTTATCTGATTGATCAATCAAATTTCGTATTTTAAGTAAAACTTAACTCAAAATTCAATGGTTAGGGGCAATGAACAACAGCTAATGCATTGCATTAATTTCCTTTTTTTTTTGGTAAAGTTACAGTTCGGGATTCCCTAGTAAAAAAAAAAATTTTGGGGTAGGGATTAAAGTATTATATATAAGAAGGGAATTAATTTAATGAGTTAATTTTATTACCGTTTTCTCTCTTTAAAACTTCTCTTTCCTAGTCTTTTTTGGGTCCCTTTTTTTCTCTTTGTCGCAGCCGTTTCTTGTCAATAGTTTAGGAAGATCGGAAAGAGGTTATTAAAAATTAAAATCGGAGTTGAAAAATGAAATTGCAAGTATTATTTTTCATTAGTTTTATTGTGAGTTTAGTTCAAGCTAAAACTCATACTTGGTATTATAAAACTGGTTGGCTTAAAGCAAATCCTGATGGTTGTCTTGAACGTGATGTAATTGGTTGGAATGATACTTGGCCATTACCAGTTCTTAGAGTTAAAAAAGGTGATAGAGTTGAATTATTTTTAACAAATGGTTTTGAAGATAGAAATACTACTTTACATTTCCATGGAATGTTTCAAAATGGTACAAATCAAATGGATGGTCCAGAAATGGTTACTCAATGTCCAATTCCTGCTGGTGAAACTTTCTTATATAATTTTACTGTTGAAGATAATTCTGGTACTTATTGGTATCATTCTCATACTGGTGGTCAATATGAAGATGGTATGAGAGGTGCTTTTATTATTGAAGATGATGATTTCCCTTATGAATATGATGAAGAAGTTGTTTTAACTGTTGGTGAATGGTATCATGATACTTATGATGTTTTACAACCAAATTTCTTAAATTTATATAATCCAACTGGTGCTGAACCAATTCCTCAAAATTTATTATGGAATGAAACTAGAAATGGTACTTGGCATGTTAAACCAAATACAACTTATTTCTTACGTATTATTAATACTGGTGGATTTGTTTCTCAATATCTTTATATGGAAGATCATGAATTTACTGTTGTTGAAGTTGATGGTGTTTTTGTTGAAAAAAATACAACAGAAATGATTTATATTACAACTGCTCAACGTTATGGTGCTCTTGTTAAAACAAAAGAAAATCCAAAAAAGAATTATGCTTTTATGCAAAAATTTGATGATACTATGTTAGATGTTATTCCTGATGATTTGGTTTTAAATGCAACAAATACTATTAGTTATGATGAATCTTATGGTGATGCTGATCAATATAAAGTTGATTCAATTGATGATTTCTTGGATGATTTTTACTTAAAACCTGTTAATAAACTTAAATTATATGATGATGCTGATTATGTTGTTACTATTGATGTTGTTATGGATAATTTAGGTAATGGTATTAATTATGCTTTCTTTAATAATATTACTTATGTTAAACCAAGAGTTCCAACTTTAGTTACTGCCATGAGTGCAGGAGAAAATGCAACTAATGCAATGGTTTATGGTACTAATATTAATGCTTTTGTTTTACAAAAAGATGATATTGTTGATATTCGTTTAAATAATCAAGATACTGGTAAACATCCATTCCATTTACATGGTCATACTTTCCAACTTATTGAAAGACATGAAGCTATTGATGATGATGAAGATCCAGTTGGATTTAATCCAAAAGATCATGCAGAATATCCTGAATATCCAATGTCAAGAGATGTTGCTTATGTTAATCCTCAATCATATATGGTTTTAAGATTTAAAGCTGATAATCCAGGTGTTTGGTTTTTCCATTGTCATATTGAATGGCATTTAACTCAAGGTTTAGCTATTGTTTTCATTGAAGCTCCGCAAGAACTTCAAGAAGAACAAGAATTAACTGAAAATTACCTTGATAATTGTAAGAAATTTAATATGCAAAGTGGTAATGCTGCTGGTAATGATGAAGATTTCCTTGATTTAACTGGTCAAAATGTTCAACCAAAGAGTTTACCAGCTGGTTTCACTGCTAGAGGTATTGTTGCTTTGGTATTCTCTGCTATTGCTGCTGTTCTTGGTTTAATTGCCATTGCTATTTATGGTATGGCTGATATTAAAAATGTCGAAGAACGTGTTGCAAGAGATTTAGATGTTGATCTTGATGTCAATGATGATGAAGAAATTGATACCGTTGAACATAATCAAGAAGGTTCTTCTTCTGGTAATGACTCTATTCACAAATAATTTTAAACTTACCTATAAGAAATTTTCAGTTAAAATTTAAAAGATTTTGCAAAGTAATGAAACTCAATTGATATAAAGAAATGTGTGTGTAATGTGAATCCCATTGAGTTTTGAAACTTGCTATTGAAATTGCATGAATTTTAAGTTTTACTGTTAATTTTACTGTGTCTACTTTTTCTCTTTCCTCCTAATATTTTCTAGAACGGCTCGACTCTATAACGCTCCCCCACTCCCCCTGACCCTAATTTTTATAATATACAAACCCGTATAATTAGTGTAGAAGTAATAGATCAGTTAAGCATTGACTAGCCAATTGGTTAAGCATTGACTAAGAATTGACTCAAATTGTGAATTTTTCAGTACCGAGTGTAGTTTTGTCGTTTTGATCGTTCACATCAAGTAAATTGAGGTTTAATTTTCTGAGGTGAATTTTATAAAAGATCAATCATGTTGGAAGCTGTGTATATTGCCGATAGTATGAACACACTTGTGTTTGAATACTTGGTGTCATTATCATCACCACATTTCCATTCATTACAAAATATAATTCGAATGAAACAAAGTGATAGAATAAATAAGGAGATACTACCTTTAATTCAAATTAATTCTGATTATTTTGTATGTCTGCATAAAACTACTAATATAACTATATATCTTCTTTGTTTTAATGGTGAAGAAAGTCGACCTAATCCTGTACTTCCGTTTGTTTTCATTACTAGATTGATTGAAGTTATGGAAGATTATTTTGGAACTCCTTTATCAGTTGGTAAAATTGAAGCAAATAATGATACTTTAATGTTACTTATTAATGATATGATTGATAATGGAATTCCTCATGTAACTGATTTTAATAAACTTCGAGATTTAATTCCATTTAAAAGTTTACTTTCAAAATTTATAAGTAATGATCTTAAACTTGGACCAGTTAAAAAATCTCAAAATGATCCATTTTCAAATAAGTCACTGAATGGGGTTGATTCAATCCCTTGGCGTAGATCAAATGTTCGTCATACAAATAATGAAATGTATGTTGATGTGATTGAAACAGTTCAATATATCCTTAAAGCCACTAATTCTAAGAAACCTTCATTCGATTATAATAAATTTGATTCAGCTTTTTACTCTTCATCAAAATCATTGGCTCCAGTTACTTTGGTTCCAGTAACAGGACAAATCACTGGTAAAATCAATTTCACATCAAAATTAACTGGAGTTCCTTACTTACAAATGATTCTTCAAATTAATGGTCTTAAAATTGATAGTCCAAGTTTCCATCCATGTATTAAACTTGATAAATGGTTAGATTCTCCTGGAAATCTTTCATTTATTCCTCCAGATGGTGAATGTACATTGATGAGTTATGATATTGATATGAATAACTTTGATCGTAAGCAACAATCGCAATTACAAGGAATTATTCAGGTTGATTATCAAGATGGACTTGGTATTGGTAGAAATGAATTTGAAATAAAATTACATGTAACAAATGATATAGCGGTGTCTAAGATTGAAAAGATAACGGTTGAAGTGGTTACATTTGTTGATGAAGACAAGTCATGTACAGTTAAAGCAAATAGAATAACTCATGGTGACTTTCAATATAAAGGTGAAGGTAAAGCTGAATGGAACTTACGTAGTGTTGTTACAGGAATTCAACCATTGGTAAGAGGATCAATTCTCGTGGGAGATGAATTGAATGGTTCAGCATCATCTTCAATGCACGAGAATGTGGTGGAAGAAATAGTTCCCATCAAGCCAATATATATTAGGTTATCATACAGTCATAAAGGTAGAGTACCCAGTGGGCTTAAAGTTGGATCATTAGACATCTTAAGTGCTAAAGGATTAGGCGAAACCGTCAAACCTTACAAGGGAGTTAAGTATATGACCAAGGCTAATGATATCGTAGTTAGATCATCATAATAAATATAGCAATAGTAAACCATAGTAAAGTAAATAGTAGTTGGGCAATTATATTTTATGCAAATTAAGTCTACATCACCACTTTTCTTCTCTCTCCATCATCTTCTCTTTCTCTGTCCATCACTTTCTTTCTCCTACTTTCGTCTTCTCCCACTTCTACACTTACTAATCATTAATATATTAATGTACGTGATTTCCTATATGTTAATACAGAACAAACTATTGAGTCTTCTTACTACTTTTTAACTTCTGTTTCTTGGCATTTTTCAACAAAACATTTCCCACAAACGAACCTACACCTAAGCCGGCAACAAGTAACAATACAAATGGTAATTTAATGGCGTAGTCTCTTGGTAAGAAAAACTGTTGAATTAAATTACTTTCATCAACAAATGGTAATACGAAAACCCATGCTGTATAATAGGAAAAAACCGCAATGGCAACGGTAAGCATGGCAAGTCCAATCAATTTATCAAGCTACCTGTTAGTATTGAATCTGTAAGATCATAGTGGTGGATTTATTACTTACCATAGTATAGGTTGACGTGTATATATTGAGAAGCGAAAATTATGAGAAATACTGCCAAATACACTAAATAGTTGCACTAAAACCTTTAACTGTCAGAATCTTCAACTACACCAAATCTACCGGAAAAGTCAGAAACCGAACATCTTGGTCATACTTGAAACACCAAATCCCAAATTGTGTGTCCATTGAAAGAAATTGTGTTTCTATTGAAATTATTCACTTCTACACCTAATCTCTGAAATATCTAAGCCTTATAATGTTCAAACTGAGAAAAGCACCTCTTTCACTTCTGTCGGTGTCCAATGCCATCAAGACACATGGCCTGGACCTTTCACCCGACATTAATCAGAAACAACTTCAGCTCAGAGCTTCTACACAGCTCGGACTACCTATAGATTCTATAATTACTGTTGCCTATGATCCAGTTCAGTCACTTCTTGCCGTTAGCACCAAGGATAACACTGTTCGAGTATTTGGTCAGCATATGGTGGAAGTTGTATTTGAATTCAAATCCAATAGCGCCATTACTCATCTTCAATTCGTGAAAGGTGTATACCTTGTTGGAGTTCAACTGATTGCAAGTAATATAATTGTTATTTCACTTCATCTGAAGCAGATCTTAGCCAGTAACTCTCCTCCAGGTCATATTAGTGCCATTGCACTGGATCCTAGCTTGGATTTCCTCATTGTAGGACTCTCTAATGGTCAAATTGTCTTTTACGATGTCGATAGGTTTTCATTAACTCCATTAAGAATCGATAATCTTCAGAAACGAGTTCTTCCAAAACAGAAATTATCTCCAGTCTTGGCAGTGGAATGGAACCCTCGTGATATCGGTTCCATTCTTGTTACATATACCCACTGTGCGGTAGTATACTCTCTTGTAACCGGTGATATAAAGTCCGCTTTCATATATCAGCTTACAAAAGGTACAAGAGGATTTGAACATTCCATAAATGTGGCTACAGGTGGTAAAAAGAAGGTTTTCGGATCCCATAAAGATGTGATTCCTGAACTAAATTCGGCTCATTTTCATCCTAATGGACTTCACGTTGTTACCGTCCATATTGATGGTAGTTTGGTCTTTTGGGACGTCAACGACGGTACATTACTTGAAGCAAGAACAGTGTTGGAGAAAAACCTCCATAAACCAGGTGAACCAATATCACCGCCTGCTCCTATTACCAGTGTGTGTTGGGTAGCAGGCGATGACCCAGAAATGACACAGCTCGTGATATCGGGCCACGAACCGGTGGTGAATATTCTTGACTTTGGGTATACTTTGAAGTACTCCATGACTTCACATGAAAAACAAGGTGCTTTCTATTCTCAGCCACAGCAAGGGCAAAGAATAATTCCTGTGAATTACTACGCCTCTAGCAAGTCTGAATTCATTGAAAAGATTATTCCTATATGTGGTGATACTCAGCCTTACTTTAATGGGAATCACAATCCTTCTCATCTCATACTTTTGAGTGATTCGGGATCTATCTATATCATCCAGTATTCTACATTAGGTGCCACTTATTCAGGAGGTGATGACTTGGGTGGATTGATTCTTCCTCCTTCAATTTCCATGATTCATCCACCCGTTCTGGTATCTTCTGTAGTTCTCGTTAAAAGGCCGCTATGGTACGGAATCGTTTCAACTCGTGCATCTGCAGGAGCTGCTGCCCGTACAAAGTTATTGCTAGCCGGTGGAGCTGCTGCTTCAGATAGACATTTGGCCAAAGCTATAGGCCATAATGATGCGTTTAGAAGTATTCTTATTACTGGTCATGAAAATGGACAAATTAGATTATTAGATGTTACAAGAGGTGAGCACGTTGAACCTGAGTCAATAATCCAAATAAGTTTCAAAGAAACTCTTTATGACAATGGTGACTATAAGTGTTTGCAAATTGCCGAAATATCTTGTGCTTTTGAAAATCGTGAAATGCTTGTTGGTTTGGCCAATGGTGATGTTGTGGTTTGTAAGTTTGGTAAAGCCCCTTCCTTGCTGAACGGTAGCTCAAGTGGTCAAGATTACCAGGATTGCCGTGTATTACATAAAAACAAAGATGCAAAAATTTTGGATATAAAGCAAAGAATCCTGGGATCATTTGCTGCAACTTCAACGTTTTTACCAGTGTCGCTTTTGAAAACAGAAGATCCACAAGAAATATCATGTTTGAAAATGAGTCAAATTGGTTTTGCTGCAGTTGCATATAAATCAGGTAAATTAATTGTATGTGACATATCACGAGGACCAGCAGTTATTTTTAACGAAGATTCAATAAGTCAATTCATGCCGTCTGCACCTGCTGATTGTTATACTACATGCATGGAATTTTCCATTATGGAGTTTGGTCAAGATGGATACTCTTCGATCCTATTAACAGTCGGCACTAATGGAGGTGGGAATCTCCTTTTCTTCAAGATTATTCCTCAAGGAAACGGTGGATTTTCTGTGGTTTATGCTGATAAAACTCAACACTTAAACTATCGTGTATTAGGAAACGAAGAATCATCGAGCTCCAAGTTGGATCAATTGATTCCAATCAATTCAAAGACAGGAGAATCAGCAGTGGCTTCAATGGAAATATTTCAGAGATTGAGTACTGGTCTAGTTATTCCAGGATATTTGTTGATTGGGTCTAATCGAGACATTAGAGTACTCAAAGGTCCTAAAACAAAACTCTCTCACAAAGTTGTTGATGAAAAAAGTGTGAGTTGTGGAATCATGAAAGTAAAAGATAAGGGGATTGTACTTGCTACGCTCATGAAATCTGGATTCATTAAAGTTTCTTCATTGCCATCTTTAGGAGATATTGGAGATTTAAAAATTCCTAAAGATATTTACAAAAAAGTATCAGATTGCTTACAAGCAGGAGAATCTGCTAAATGTGATGTTTTACCCAATGGTGAACTTTACGTTTGGTTAAGTGGAACTGAATTTATTACTTTAACCACTTCATTGAATGAACAAAAACTTAAGTTGAAATCAGATGATAAACCTGTTACTGATTTACTTTTCAATGAAAATGCTATAATTCCACCCAGACCATCTGTGAGTGCAATGCAATGGGCAAAAGGATTTACCAAAATGACCACTACTGAAGATTTGTCATTTTTGATTGCTGGACCTAATAGGAAACCAGCAAAACATCCAGAAAGTAGACTTGCATTTAATATAAGTCCTGAAGCTAATCCTAGTCAAAGTTTTGGATATGGCTCCAAAATTGATGAATCTACAGATCGAGGATATAAGGATCCAGTGAGAAAAGGCGGTAAAGCAGCCCCAGCTAATCCTTATAGTACTCAAACACTCATGAGAAGTCTTCAAACTGGAATTGAGTCAGTTGAAGAAACTTTTCATGGTTATGCCAATGAAATGGGCCAAGCTGTTAATGATAATGTAGAATCACAAAAAAAGTCCCTTTATACTTCAGCTTTGAAAAGTAAATTTGGATTATAAGTAGTTCTATAGTCAATAAATTTTAACACCTATTTTCAAGGCATTTTTAATAACTTACTGAGTCAATAAGTTAATAAGGTTTATTATTTTGCAACATGACTAATTGGTGTAGACACAATGGGCGCGCACGACCGGTATGACTCACCCAATTAGGCAATCTATATTCTTTACCGCGATGTCGTATCGCCCAACCTGAAAAATATAAAAGGAGGGATAAAATCTAACTGAAAAATTTTTCTATATTACAGTTTTAATTTTTAATTTTAATCCTATTTATATAATGTCTAAAGGAAAAGTTTGTTTAGCATACTCTGGTGGTTTAGATACTTCAGTTATCTTAGCTTGGTTATTAGAACAAGGTTATGAAGTTGTTGCTTTCTTAGCTAATATTGGTCAAGAAGAAGATTTTGATGAAGCTGAAAAGAAAGCTTTAGCAATTGGTGCAACTAAATTTGTTGTTGTTGATGTTAGAAAAGAATTTGTTGAAAAAGTTTGTTTCCCTGCAATTCAAGCTAATGCTATTTATGAAAATGTTTACTTATTAGGTACTTCATTAGCAAGACCAGTTATTGCTGAAGCTCAAATTAAAGTAGCTGAAGAACATGGTTGTTTTGCTGTTTCTCATGGTTGTACTGGTAAAGGTAATGATCAAGTCAGATTTGAATTATCTTTTTACGCTTTAAAACCTGATATCAAAGTTATTACTCCGTGGAGAGATCCTGAATTTTTCAATAGATTTGCTGGAAGAAAAGATTTATTAGATTATGCTGCTTCTAAAAATATTCCAGTGGTTCAAACTAAAGCTAAACCTTGGTCTACTGATGAAAACTTGGCACATATCTCTTATGAAGCTGGTATTTTAGAAGATCCAGATACCACTCCTCCAAAAGATATGTGGAAATTAACTATTGATCCAACTGATGCTCCAGAGACTCCAGAAAATTTCTCTGTTGTTTTCGAAAAAGGTTTACCAGTCAAACTTATTTTGGATGGCGGTAAGAAGGTTGTCACTGGTGATGTTGAAATTTTCCTTGAAGCTAATGCTTTGGCTAGAAGAAACGGTGTCGGTAGAATCGATATTGTTGAAAATAGATTTATTGGTATCAAATCAAGAGGTTGTTACGAAACTCCAGGTTTAACTATCTTGAGATCTACTCATATTGACTTGGAAGGATTAACTTTAGATCGTGAAGTTAGAGCTTTAAGAGATCAATTTGTTACTGTTTCATACGCCAAATTATTATACAATGGTATGTACTTCAGTCCAGAATGTGAATACGTTAGATCAATGATTCCTCCATCTCAAAAAACCGTTAATGGTGTCGTTAGAGCTAGTGCTTATAAAGGATCTTTAACTATCTTAGGTAGATCCTCAGAAACTGAAAAACTTTATGATGAAACTGAATCTTCAATGGATGAATTAACCAACTTCTCTCCTGAAGATACTACTGGTTTCATTGCTGTGCAAGCCATCAGATTGAAGAAATACGGTGAAGCTGCTAGAGAAAAAAACCAACCTCTTACTTTGTAAATTATACATATATAATATTAACGTCATTATACACTTAATTTAATTCATTATTCTTAAATTCCTCTGATGTACTATCTTCATCATTATCAAAGAAAGTTTTTATGAAACCATACTTTTCACCAACAAGTTCTTTAGTCAAAAGTACAAGTTCATCAAGCCTTCTGTAAATTAAATGTGACACTAAAAGAAGAACAATGTTTAACTGTCCATCATGACTGAAAAGTTTCTTGAAATCTAAATCCTTTATAACATTTTGGCTCTTACCCGTATCTTTGTCGGGTGTGAAATCTTCATAGAATCTTTCACTCAATGAAGCGTTACTTATTCCCCACAGTTTTCTAAGTATATCTAGGTGCCGTATTGATAAATTTGATTTCATCATTCGAGGCAATGGATCCTTAATTTTTAAACATCCAGAAGCCATATGAATCATGGCGAACAAATCTGTAGAGAGATTTTCATCCGACCAACCAGCCCGATTAATTAATAATGGCATCCATTTCTTAGGGTCTTCAACAGCATCAATTATAGTGAATTGAAGGAAATATAACTGAATGATGTCATTGACAATGGCCTGAAGTTTAGTGAAATTATGAAGTGGCCAGTCTCCCGATATGGCATACTCATATTGTATAGGTTTCATTATAACTTTAGTTCTCGCTAGTATTAGAAGTATAGATCTAAATTTTGCAACCATTACATCACTTCTCTCTACTGCGTGAAGGCTTGGGGTGCTCAATCTTTCCATGGAAAACTTAAATACTTTGCAGTGTAAATTCCCAATCTCCTCTATGGCATTCGATAAAGCAGTTCGTACTGCTGCCTTACTGCTCTTAGCTTTGGGGAAACAGCTTGCAAAATACGCCATTGTCAAACCAATCACTACACTTACAAATCTGGTTATTGCAACACTAACACCAAAACCAATATTTGCAAGTTTGTTATACTTAGCATCAACCCAGCTTGTTCCTAATGTTAATGTTGGAGTTATGCAAGCAATTATTGAAGCAATGGCGTTCATATGAATCGAAAAGTGTCTGTAATAGCACAAATAGAAATATAGAACTGCTGTAACTGCTGCGTACCCATAGTAGTTCCCATGGCCTTTACCTGTAGAGATGTACCAAGCGACTAATCCCAGGAAAGACCCAATGAATGAGTACACAAGCTTGCAAACGAATATGTACATTGATTCAGCAGAGTATTCCGATGTGGATACTCCACAAACAATAGGAAGCCATATAAGACGATGAGAGTAGTACCAGCCTGCTGTAGTTCGACAATAGTAAGGAAGCGAACAAATGTTTATGAATCCGCCTACTCTAATCCAAAACCACATCAGGCTATTCAAGAAGTATCCCTTGTAAAATTTAATCAAGACCTTACCAATGATTTGACGAGCATTTTTCGGAGGAAGGTAGTCTGGATCTCTCTTGATTGGGCTTGTATCTATTATATTTTCTGATAAATCAAGTGGCTCAGCTATATTGGTCTTAGACTGGTTACCAGGACTTTTGTGTGTTTGGTCTGTGAACACGCCGATAAACTTGGGAGTTGGTCTTTTGCGATCAATTTCTATTAATAAATCTATCATACGTAGTAGTTCATCGACTTGTTGTTGCATTACAAGTAGTAGTAATGAGTACTGACTAATGAATGTAAGAAGAGTTTCTTCATTATTTACTGCATTAGTCAAAGTATGCTTACGAAATTCTAAATCCTGTAGCATCAGCATTTTCTCCTCCAAGACTCTCTTGCAATCAGTAATGGCAGTATGTGCTTCAGCATGTTTTTTTCTATGATATTCGTATCGTAAAATGCTGTATACACGAAACTGATTAGCAGCATTAACCCAATCAACGACCGAATCTAAACAATTGTTTATAGCGGAATAGGCTGGTTCAAAGTCCTGGGCTATAATGGTAGCTAATTTGTTTAACGCAGACACTGTCACTTTATGCAGACTTCTAAAGGTGTTTTTGAACATCTCGGTTCTCTGTTTGGTTTCGAATTGGCCTACTTCTTGATAAGATTCATGAAGTATTGGCAAAAGCTTTTGATGACTAGTTGCAAAATTGCTAGTCTCTTGGCGCATTGGCACCATCTCCTTGGTAATGAGATCTACACGTTCCTGAAGTAATTGATAAAAGTACTCATATTGAGCAGACTTACTTAGAAGATTCTTTAGATGGCTGCGAAATTGACCCACGTCACCCAAATCCATTCTTCCAAATGAAATTTCAAACTTGATAGTACTTGCAACAAGATCTATTGGAGCTAATTTCACTCTTATCTTTGATATTGAGTCTGTAAGCTTTCTGAAATTACCAAAATTGTCTTCTGAAGGTTTCATGGTGTTGATTAGCCTGGCATTGTTTTTATTTGCGACAGCCAAAGATTGCAACACCTTGCTCGATTCGTCGAAGAATTTAAAATTAGAAGTATATGGGAACACCAAGCATGAAATCAAAACCTTTAATACAAGGGCTATTCCAATGGGTTTAATTATGCTGGTACCTATCAACTTTGGAATGAAAACAGGTATCATGACATTATAACAACAAAAAATTATGATAACAATAGCACCAAAGACATAACCTGTGTGTAGAAATGGATGATGGTGTTTGGACATTCCAAAAATAGTTATACCAATAGTAAGAGCAAGAATGTAAATCACAGTACACCTCGTTTGCAAGTATCGGCCGGTATAAACTTGATCAATAAAACAATCTAAAGAATTAATTTCAGAACAGGTGCCTTCATCGATTAAGTCTTGTATGTAAACGGAGACTGGAATCCAGCCTCTAATTTTGGTGGCAATTGCCATGGCCACTATTGAATGAATCCACCCTAATGTAACATAACTCATGCAAATTATACACAAAATGGTATTTATTACAATCAGGTAATCACCAACTACGGTGATAAAACCGAGAATTTGCATAAGATAAGCAGCACCTCCTATCCACTTACTCACGCTCGGAATTGTTGATAGTATCACAGTTATCCAGATATGAAGAAATGTAGGAAATACCTTCTTGAACGATACATAATCAAGGTGATCAAGAAAGTATCCAGGTCGGAGATATTTACGCCAAATAGGAATTTTGGGATTTGGCAACTCCTGAACTTCCGCAGAATCCACATCATTAAATACATTGAAAGCCATTTTCGTTGTGCATTGAAGAAATTATATTACTATTATACTACAGTCACTTTGACATATGTCATTTTCACCTCATCGGTCATTAATTGCGGTCTTATCAGCCGACCGGTGCGCTATCGCCGATGTGGTCTATCCAACGCTGCAACCTGTCAAAATACTCGGCGACGTTTTTGCCGATAAGACTAGTGGGAATACTTTTACGAGCCACCTGGTTCGTCTTGCTAAGTTCATAGTGTTGTTTGAGATGAGCAAGTAACCCTTCTAATATTCTAGTAGCACGGCCCATATCGCTATTGATTTCTATACTACTTGACTCATTATACTCATTTTTAGCAATGAATTCTTTCTTCACGGATGAAATAGTGGAATCAGTGCTTTCTAAAGGAGACGCTTTCTCTTCCCGTTTAATAACTGGTGATATTTTACTATCGCTTTTCTGTAGCACATCGTTAAAGAACTCATCCTGATGATTTATGTAGTACCAGCTAGTTAACCATAATACCTTATTGAGCATTGGAAACCTGAATTTAGACGGTACTCTAGTCAACTTCTCAATGTATGTGATTTTCAAGTGCATTTCTAAACTGGCAACCAGAAGGTAATTACCACCAATAACTACTGAATCCTTAGGGGTGTGAACTGCGTGGATCCACCCACTGGGAATAATGAATAAATCCTGCTCTTCAAGTGTTACTCGGAACCCATTTGAAGGTTTACGTACTTTTCCCCTAATTGATTTCTGGTATTCCGGAAACCAGATAAAGTTTTGGTCTGGTTCGAGGCACCATTGACTATACAACTCGAGGTTATCGTCTGAAGGTGGGAACATCAAAAATGTCTTTGCTCCTTTGCATACGGTGTAGTAAACACAAGTTCCACTGAAATCAAGGTGGAAATCTGTGTATGAACCTTGTACCGACATGAGACAATACTTTGTAACCTTTGGGCGATCTTGGCTATGATCATTCCATACTTTATCCACGAGATCCATGTCTCTAACCAATTGCGGTCTTGTGAAGTCTTTCCCGAGTCCTTCCACGTCCAGCACCTCTAGTGATATTACGTTTCTAATTCTATCACGAGATTCGGAGTCTGTGTAAAAATACAGGTTCCACTGACCCATATCCCATCCTGGATGCACTCCTTGTTGAGATAATACATCCATTACCTCTACTGGAGTATCATCGCCGACTTTTTCCGTTATGTACTCTACCGAAACTTGGTTATGCGGCTGGGGTAGTTTCATACCCACTTGTTTCAAATCAACTGTAGGTATAAGGATAGGTTTCAGCAATTGGGTTTGGAGAGCATGGGATTTTGTAAGTTGATGACTCTCGAGGATTTCTATGTGTTGTTGAGCCAATTCTGCTCTGTTTACGTGGGGTTCAAACTCAAGAAATGATACTACATGAGGATGCATGGACTTGTCAACTGCAAAAGTTTCACCTTCATTTAAAGCGATATAGTCAATTTTTATACGAGACCGTTTCAGTTTCCGTTTGTACACTGAATCTCCGTGTGTTTTACAGCATTTGACACAATGATACTGATGTAGATTATTGACTTCAAGCGCTGTTAATTTGGCACATTTTGTATGAAACCAAACTTGACAAACATCACACTGGACCCAAGAAGCCTGTTCTGGCTGCTCTGAAGTACACAAAGGACAATTTTCCGACATCAACCAAGAGTTGTTGAAGTTAAAGGTTCAGGTTGAATTAGTTGAATTATTTAGGTGCAAATATATTTTTCACTCACTCGCAGTCTTCTGACTTTATCTCTTAACTTATTTATTACCATGGTTTACAAAACTAGTCATTTTCGCCTGATCAGGTGGTTTTGTGCCAGTAGTTATCGATGGAGGAACACTCAACAAGAAACGTTCTTGAAAGAGTATAAAATTCGATCATCATTAGAGAGACTCATCCATCATTTCAGTCTGCAAAAACTTGCCAAATTTTCTATGGACACTCTATTTCAACAAAGTAGACAACTATCTGAACCTTTCATTTTAAACAATGCCCGTTCCACTGTGGATGCGTTGTTGGCATATAATGCCAGGAGGCTCAAAGACTTTAGAAACTTACCGTATCTTGTAATGCTTAATCCCTCGATATCTGAGTCATACGATATGTACTTAAGATCTATGTCTTCATTATTAACAGCTTCATTAAATCCACCTAATAGTATTCAAGAGAATACTGAGTTTAAACAACATGTTTTGGATGAGTTCATTGATATTCATGCCGATTCTTTACCTACACTTCTGAAAGGATTTAATGAAGTACTTCATTTAATGTCAATTCAACAAATTAAAGATTTTCTAGATACTCATTTAAAGGAAAGAATAAGGATGAGACTTATTGCTCATCAACATATTCAACTCTCCGATACCATCACCAATCCTGATCTGTTTGTAGCTGGAGGCGATTATAATGGAGTAATTAAAAATTTAAACATTCTGGAAATCGTACGTAAGAATGCTGAATTAGTTAATGATATTTGTCTAATGAAATATGATCAGTCGGTTCCTATCAATATCGATACAAATCTCTATCCTATAAGCTATTGGAGTCGACAAGATCCTCCACTTACAGAGGTAAATTCCGTAGATAGTGAAGGTGATATTTTTTTCCCATATATTCAATATCATCTTGATTATATTCTTACTGAAGTATTTAAGAATTCATTCAGAGCCCATATTGAAAATTCTGTTCCTGATCCAGTTCAAATAACAATATCTACATCATCATCACCTTCATACCTTGAATTAAGAATAAGAGATAAAGGTAAAGGAATTCCTTCAAAGACTCTTAATCATATATTTGACTATTCATTTTCCACTTATGAGTCAAATGAAGGTGATAGTTATAAGACTCTAAATGTGCCACCAGGTCTCGGTGGCAATACAGTAGCAGGGATGGGTTACGGACTTCCACTACTGAAAAACTATATCGAAATATTCAATGATACCTTGGACGCAAAAGACTCACTGATTGAAGATCTGAGAGTTAAAGGACTGTTGACAGTTCAGAGTTACAACGGTTGGGGGACTGATGTCTACTTGAAAACAGTAGGTACAGAGAGTAAGTGATGGTACAGGAAATAGGTACAAGTAAATTATAGGTACAGAAGGTAAGTGAATAGGTACAGGAAATAGGTATATAGTATTAAGAAATCCATAATTTCATCAATTCTACATGATAAAATATTACAATTAACCAACAAAATTAAACCACAGTGTAGTGGATCTCTAAGAAAGTTTCGTATCCTGAAACACCACCTTCGTTTTAAATTTGGCATGAAACTTGATTTCTGGTGTATCTTCTATGGCTTGTTCTATTTTGGTGATATTTGCGGCCAGTGCTCGTGAAATTTATCACCTTTCAACCACCACAAATGGATGCTCCCATTACATCTTTCCCTGGATTGAGCATCAAGGATAACGATATAGACAATTGCATTCGACCTCTTCTTATCAATAGTGATCTGTATGAGTGTAATAAAAATCTCTCCACGGTTATTAAATTGGTGGTGGATAATTTATACACTTCAGGCAGCACCACCAATTACGAATTAGTTTCACAGTATGCCTTAAAATTAATAAATCTGAATCTTTTCACAAAGAATATTGATCTTTGCATGGGAAAGATCTTAAGTTTATTACAAATCTTTGTTGATACTCAAATTCAATCTGAACAACAGTCCGAACTTCAACAAGAAATTGCTGGATTTAGAGAATTCATTTGCATTACGATTTTGGTACTTTTAAAATTGAAAAATAGTCAAGAAACTGAAAAATACGTTCAATTGCAGGCAATTGATACTGAAAGACTTTTCCAACTGTTGAATAATTTTAATTTCATCAGTATAATATCTAATTTAATTGCATTCCATATAAAATATAGTGAAAGAGATCATCATTCATTTGTATTTCTAAAATTTACTTGTGATATCATGTTTGAGTACTTTTATCATGTTGAAATCCTTTCGGACCAAGAGTTTGATAATTTAACTACAGATACTGATTTAATCTTAACATTAATCAGTGATCTTTTATCTAATGAAAATTTTAATAATTATGATATAAACGGTGACGATTTTGAAGATACTCATAAACTTGTTGCATATGAAGAGTTTAAGCTTCTTCTTTTAATTAATGAACAATACTTAATGAAATCATATTCTCGTCCTGATATTAAGAATCGAGTATTTAATGGACTTCTTGGAGAGAATGATAAAGGAAATAGTATAATTTCAGGATTTATAAATCTTTTGGTTTATCATATCAATCGTGAAGAATCTCATATAGTTAAAATTCTTATCCTTAAATTCTTCTATATGGTATTTACTTCTTCTCATACTACCAAACTCCCATACGTTAATGATTTGAAAATTATAGTTGATATTTTCATTCGTGAATTAAACGATTTAGACTATACCAGTAACATTACAAATGAAAATAGAATCTTGATAATCACCTACTTGAAAGTAATGTATCCACTTTTAATGTTTTCACAGTTACCTGAATTAACCCAATGCTATAAAGTTGATGAAATTATAGCATTGTTACAAGACTTGGTACTTAACTCATCAGGAGATGAATTGATTAGTAGTTTATCCTCAAAATGTCTTTCTGTATCTTGGTTACAACATAAGAAAACGAAACATAAGAATGGTAGCACCGATACTTTGACATCAATTTCTTCAGCTAATTCATCTTCTAGCTTAAGACACGGTGATTCACCATTGAATTTGAAACATGGTAATTCATCTTTAACAGATTTGACCCATACCAATTCATCTGATTCTATAGCTGCTTCTTTCACCAGAGTAGCATCTGTATCTGCTGCTTCCAGAAGTGACTATCACAAACATACCACATCACATAATAATCAATCTACTATTGTGAAGAATAATAATAATTTTTTTTTGGCAAATACTTTGAATGAACAGACTAACTCAAATATTCTAGATCTTCCTAAAGAATATTTGAAAAATAAACCGCTTCCTCCATTGAAGGATGATGCAGCTGATAATCTTTTACTTAAAAAGGCATTGAAGAAAAAGGCTCCTCCTCCTCCTCCTCCATGTCATAAATCACCATACAGAAGCTCACCTGTAGGAAGTCCTCATGGGACTCCGCCACCTCCACCTCCTCCAAGACGGAAGAGATGATCAGAAACATGTAACTCATACTTTTAATCGTTTAATCAAACCACATTTGTGTATTTGTATTTATAATTACAGTGTATATTATATAGCTACATTATAACTAGCTGTACTGTGTATTGTACCTAATTTACATAATCATTCCTTTGTAATTGTCTGTATTTGTTTCCGTTTCTTTGCCTGTCTGTTTCTGTCACTGTCTGTCTCACATGGTGATATCCTCCTTGAAGCTAAGCACATCGTCAAATCTGAGACCATTGATTTCGGTCCTGGTATAAGCATCAAGCTCTTTACCTGACAATGCACTATCTTCTTCTGAATTTGAAGTATCATTTGAAGCCACTAGAATTAATCCTCTTGACCTGATCAACGGAATAAGTTTAGGAACTAAGTTTAGTAAATGGATTGAAGTTATTAGTCCAATTAAATTATTGTTTAAGGTGAAATTGACTGCTTCTTTTATAGACCTGATAATTAATTCTTGATCATCAATGTGATCATACTTTTTATCGATTTGAGTCTTCTCTGCTGGAATTCCATTTGTACTTCTTGATTCAAATTCTTTAGTTTTTTGATTATAAACAATTCCGTTCATAACAAGGAAAACTGGGAAATTTGGTTGTTTCCAATTAAGAATTTTACAAATTAATGAATTTGAAGATAAAAATATAATTGAACGACCTGAATGTGAAGTTTCTTTAGATTTCATGGATCTGATATGATTAAATACATCATTTAGTAAGAAATCGATGAAATTATTTAAATTCAGTTGTATGTTGCTAATGAAAGGTAACTGTTCTAATTCATATAACGACGGGAAAATAATTTCAAGATTCAAATTAATATCAACATTTAATATGTGTAAGAATATATCTAAAGGTAAGTAAATGATTTTTAATAACTTTTTAATCAACAGTAAATCTTTCTTGGTCATACCTGACAAGTCTTTAATAACTTTAGTATAATCAAACAAATTGTTGGTCATTGAACTTAATTGTTCTAATGATAAGTTAGGTAAATAAAGATCAATACTTTCGGTAACAGGTATAGACCAATGAGGACATACCACGGGTGTTCCATCATTCAACAAGCAAACCTTTATTCTTAAATATTCTCCTGATAATGAAGTGGCAGTAACGAAAGAAGATGCTACACTTTGACTGGATTTCAATTCTGATGTAGAAGTCACAGTATCAATCAAATGTCCTCCTGATAATGTGGATGTGGCAGTTGTTTGACTCTTACTGAAAGAAGAAGGTGAGAGGAAATTATTTGGTGACAATCCACCAGCTGCATTCATCTTCAACTTCAGTCCTCTTTCCATTAAGTTTGTAGAAGATTTCCAATAAGTATCAAACTTTGAAGTGTCTAATAAAGTTCCCGAAAATGGGAAAATCACTTGATAATTAAATTTCAATTCACCAATATTTCTCAATCTTAAATCAAATAATGGAAGTCTTATTTGATTAATTTCAGGTGAAGAAGTATCAATTTCAGAAAATGCTAAAGCTGTAGTCTTTGCAATGAGTCTAGTACCAAATTTTGGGAAAACTTCAAAATCAATTCTAAATTCTGAAAGTGATTCTAAATCGGTTTGGAAAATACAATTATTACTAGTTTTAGTTTCATCTGCAACAGGAAGTAAAATATTTCTAGGTATTATATCAGAAATATTTGATGTTAATGTAATTCTTCCTGGTTTTAAATCTGCTGCTGAATTAAATAAATTAATGAAATTCCCATCATTAACAAATGTTAATTCTATTAATACTTTTTGCTCTAAGAAATTATGTCCATATCTCCTTAAAGGTAAAACTGGTGGAGGTAATTCAAGATGAGGAATTACATCATTACCACCTTTTTCTAAACTTCCACTATCTTCTGAATCTTCATCTTGATCTAAAATTGACATTTTTTCATGATCCTCTTGTATACTTTCAATAAAATCATTATTAATTCTTGGATACTCTTCTGGTGATCCGAATATATTTTTATAATAACGTAATAATTCATTTAATACCGTGATACGACCATCCACCACACAATAATATAATACGTTATAACCATCTTCATCAACAATATCTAATTTAGCTCCAGCAGTTACTAAGACTCTTGTAGTTTGAACATGACCTTGCAGAGCAGCATAAAATAACGGAGTCCATTTATTCAATCCATCTAATTTATTCACATCAGCTCCATATTTAATAAGTAATTCAATTAAATTAAAGTGACCTGATCTAGCAAGAACATGTAATGGTAATAAACCTTCAACATCTTGTTGATTTACCAACGAGCTATTTGGTTTTGCTGAAGATAATAAAAATTCTACCGTTTCATAATTACCAAATTTACAAGCATAATTAATTGGTAAATATTGTAATGTACTATCATTTGCTTGAGGACAACAATTACTACCATTTTGAACTAATTTTTTGATGATCTCTAAATTACCATGCTTTATTGCCAAGAGTAAACTTGACATAGATTCATTATCTAAATCATCTAAATGATTATTGGGATAAAAAGGAAGAATAATATCAAGTAAATCAAGTCTATTATTTTGAGCAGCATAATGTAAGCAATTACGACCGTTAAAATCTTTACAAATTAAAAGTCTTTGTAAAGCATCTTGAGGTAAATTTTTAGTAATATAATCCACAATAAAAGTTCTTGAATGATTAATACTATCAGTTGCATTTAATACTTTAACACCATTATTTATAACCACATGATGATTTATTTCAGTTATAGACACCGGAGCAATTGAACAACATTCATGAATTATACTTCTATTATTATTAAAATCATTTGTAATAAAATTAAAATTAACTTGATAATCTATTATTTTCAAAAAAGTTTCTAAGAAAGTATCAGAAATTTGTAAGTTAGTCACTGATAAAACGAAAATTTTTGAAATTCTATACCTTTCAATATCATTAAATTTATATGGTTCAATATCTTTTGATTGAATTTTAACTTTATTTAACCATCTATATAATATTGAAAGATCAGTATCTTTAATTGTAGCTACATTTACAAAACTTGTATAAAGTTCATCAATTTCATCATTATTTGAATTATTATCAGAAGTTTCAGTATGACTTTCAGGAGATCTATCAGAAATTGAATTATTTCTTGATGTTGGTATAGTTTGATGCAGGAAATTTTGAAGAATTGAATAATCACCATCTAAAATTGATTCAATATCAAATAATGATTGAGTTACTAAATCACTTAATTCATTTATCTTATTTTTATGAAACACAGGTTGAACACTTACAGCTGTCAGAATAAATAATTCTTTAGTATGAGATTTAGAACGTTTATCCCATTTTTTAACAACTTTTGAAAACCCAGTTTCATTTAATTCAATAAATTGTTGTAAACGAAGGAAATCTTGATGAATTTTCTTAAAATTTTGATAAAGATTTAAATAAGAAATTGAATTTCTAAGACCGTGATTCTTTGCTTGAGAAGTAATATCACCAGATTTATTAAATAATTCATCTTTTTTCATAGTAAGTAAATCAAGAGTAATTGCTAAATCTGCTTGTTTTTCAAGATAAAATGAATTTACTTTATCTAATTCTCTTTCAACTCTAAAGAAGAAAAACGCTTTGTTTTCTTTAAGAGTTTGTTGAACTTCAATTTGACTTGAAACATTTACCCTAGGATTGGAATTAGTAGGTATAGCTAATTGTTTTATAAGTTTTTTCAACGCTTTATAATCAATGAAATGACCAGAGTATTCAGGTAGTTCAAGTTGCCTCGAAGCAAGGTATTTTCCAAATTTCATTGAAAAGAATGTATTTACAAGGTTATTAAATTACAGTAAATCTTGAGATTTTGATAGATATGTCAAAACCACGTGGATATCGCATTAATAAAAGAAAGACCCAGAGACAAAGAAAGTGTGTGTGAGAAAGGAAACAAAGAGAATGAGGCATAGAATTAGTGAGAGTGTTAGAGAAAGGGAGTTGAAAATCAAGAGGAAGAATAGAGAAATTGGTAGTTGAAGATTGTTGCTAAACAGATGTTCAATATGGTATTTAAGATTTTTTTTTAGTATGGTAATTAGTCTGTTTTAAGTTTGATATTAAATATGATTATGATTTACTATAAATGTGATTAACTACTTTTCATCAACTTTTTTAGCAGCATCAAAGTGTTCTTTAAATTTATCAGCATTTTCTTTACTTCCAAATCTTATAGCTAAAGTTTGAGCTTCTGGTTCACCTTCAGAAACATCTGCTGCTACAGTATAAACCCAAGATCTATCAGAACCAATATTTGGTTTTAATTCATAATTTTCAAGAATTAAATGATTTGCACAAACTTTCAAAGTTTTATCTCTTCTCATTAAAATTCTTGTTTTACCAGTTTCTTTATGTTTTAAAAATTTAACATCACCAGTTCCTCTTTCTTTCCATTCTTTAGCTTCTGAATGGAATCTAAATAATTTTGCACGAACTTTATAAACAACTTCTTCATTTTCTTCATTGGTTTTAACTTCAACTTTTTCTAATTGAACTAATGGTTCAAAATGAACGTCGGCTTCTTCTTCTGCTTCTTCTTCTCCATCTTTAGATTCTTTTGATTCTTTTGATTCATCTTTTGATTCACTAGTTTCTTCTTCCTTAGGTTCTTCTTTTTTCTCTTTTTTAGCTCCAAACATCGAAAATACATTCGATGTCGGTGGTTGTGGAGTTGATGACTCCTCAATCTTTGGTTTGGTTTCTTCTCCTGACATTTGTAATTTATTAATTGAAGTATTAAAAAAAAATAACAACTAACGAATTTCTCAGAAAAATTTGATGTCGATTTCCTAATTAGGAATGAGACGTATAGACACTACTTATTTCTTTATTAATTATTATTTATTTCATTACTGGTAAAAGATTATAAATCTATATAAAAGTGTACTAATTTGTACATTATTTTAATTGAAATCAATTAAATTCTTTTTTTTTTTTCTTTCCTTTTTATGTAATCCTTACTCCATATGTAATGATAGTATTATACATTGAGATACAAGATTATCACATCAATGAAATTTCCAGAAGTAATATGATGAAGTAATCATAGACTGAGTAATATGATGAAGTGTTCATAAGACTGAGTAATATGATGAAGTAACCATAAGATTGAGTAATATGATGAAGTAACCATAAACCCTTAAGTAATATGATGAAGTGATCACAAACCCCCAAGTAATATGCTTAGTTCATTCATAATTAATCCTGAATAATTCTTTATTGATAGTAGTTTCAAAATTTATTTTTAATCTTCCATTTCTGATGGTTTAATTAAACCTCCAATTTGTAAATCTCTTTCTCTTTGAACCTTTAATTGTTGTTGCTTTTCAATTTCTTTATCTTCAGCAAATAAATAATCAGTTGCATCACCTCCAATTTCTTTGATTTGAACTAAGAAATCTCTTAAAGTTCCTTTAAATTTATTAAGATCTTTATAAACTGATGTTAAAACATTTAAAAAATTTACTAATTGATCTTGTTGTAAATTTTCAAAAGCTGATGATAAAAGTTGAGCAAGATATTGTTTTAAATAATCAGAATTTGAAGTTCCTTCAGGTGCTTGATCTGATGAATATAATGGATATTTAATAACTGAATCTTCAACTAAATGAATTAATTGAGCTAAAACTTGAGTTTGATATCTAAATCCTGATTTATGATCTGGTTGAGTTAAAACATAAAATGTATCAGATAAAATTTGAAAATAAAAATTTCCATAAAATGCTTTTGTAAATGGAGTTTCTCCTAAAGTTTCAACATTTTCAATTAATTCTAATGTTAATAATAATCCATTATCTTCAACATCTCTATTATGATGTTTAAATGCCCATAATGCTGCATTAATTAATGATTGAAATGCATCACCTGATAATTGTAATAATGCATTAAATGATCTTGAATTACATTCTTTTAATAATCGATAAAATTCAAGTCTATGCTCAGGATATTCAATAAAATCATTTTTAATCATATCTAAAGTACATTCAAAAACATTTTGTAATATAAGAACAACTCCTTCAGGAATTTTATGACCAACTTTATTAACAACTGCTGTCATACATCTTAAAACTTCTGCATCTCTTGCATCAGGAACATTTGTTTTATAATCTTCTAAAACTGCTGCAAATAATGGTTGTGATAAATCTCTAATAATTTCTTCTAAATTATCTGCTTGACCAATATATGTTTCAATCATTTTTAAAATTTCTTTTTTAATTGTTCTTAATCCACGAACTTTTGGAGTTTTAGTTGAAACCAAACCATCTCTTGCAACAGAATCTGAAATCATTGAACTAACTGCTTTATATAAACTTAACATATCAACATACATTAATCCTAATTGTGAATAAAATCCTGGACCTAATGCTTTACAAACACTTACATTTGTTTTAATTATATTTGCAATAATTTTAACAGTTTCAGTATTTGTTAATAATTGTGGATCTTTACCAGCTTGTTGAATAATTGCACTCCATGCCATATTTGGTAATGCCATTAATTCTGATAATAATTTATCTTTTGAATCTTTTGTTGTTGCTGCACTAACCATTATACCACATGCTTCATAAAATGTATGAACTTGTTGAGGTTGTAAATCTTCAGTAATTTGTTGAATATTTCTAATAATTTCAGTTATAAAAGCTTCTCTTTCTTGTTGTTGAATTACAACAAAATGTTTTTTACATTTTGTTGTTATTTTAATAAATGTATCACATGCCATATCTTGAACACCTTCATGAGTTTCATGCATAAATTCAAAAAGTTTATTAACAACAGTTTTCAAAAATTTCCAATGAGCTTTTAAAAATCTTGGATATTGACCAACAATATACATAATATTTGAAGCAACAACAGCTTTATTATCTTTACCTCTTTTCATTTCTGTTAAAGATAATAAATCTTTAATAACAGACACAAGAAATCTTTTTTCCATATCTTCATTCATTGAACCACTAACTGAACCAATTGCCCAACATAAAGTATTTATATTTTGCCATGACCATTCACTTTCATCAATTTGTCTTGCTAATTTTTGTTTCATAATTTGTTCAGTATCAACAACATCTAAATGAGTAAGATAAACTAAAACTTCTCTCATTGATTTATATAATTGAATTGTATCACTTTCTTTAACAAATTCTCTAACAATTTCACCTTCATCATTTTCAACAATTAAAACTTCTTCAGGTCTAACCATATTTTCAATAACAACTAATCTTAATTTTGATAAAATTTGTGAATACATATGAGATCTTAAAGGAAATTTTGATAAAATTGATGGATCTGGTGCACCACCAATATTATTACTACCAATTTGAGAACTATAAGTTAATTGCATTAAAGGACTTAATTCATTTTGAGGTAAATTTTGAATTTCAGAAAATAAACCTGAAACAAAAGTATTCCAATAATCTAAACAAGTTTTAAATAATTCACGTTCTTCAATTTTTGATAATTCAATTAAATAATTTAATGAAGCTAATAATAAATCTCTTAAAGATTCATTTCTTTCTAAAGATAATAAATGATTTGTAAGAAATGTACAAAGAAACATTGCTAAATCTTGTAAAAATGATTGATCATTTGTATTTGCAACAGAATAAGATTGTTTAAAATTTGTTGAAGGAGGAATAATTAAATAAATTTGTTCCATTGTTTGTTTAAAACAAATTATAATTTTTTCATCATTTTCAATATTAATTATATTTGCAACTTCTGTTAAACATTTTAAACTAATTGCTCTTGTTTCAGAATTAATTAAAAATTTATTTGATAAAAAATTTAATAAATCAGTTTGAAAAATATAATTTATTGGAATCCATTGAATATATTTTAATAAAGCATTTAAAGTTGAAATAATTAAAGAAATTTTAGTTGTTTTATCTAAAATTTCATAACATAATTTAAAAATTTCTTCAAATTCTGCTTTCATACTTAATTTTAAACTTGTTGATTTTGCTTGAGTTAATTGATCTTGACTAAAATCGAAAACTTCTTCACTTAATAATTTTAAAATAATCATATTATTTTCACAAACATTAAAACTTGATCTTGAACTCATAACTAATTCAGGAATAAATTGTGGCCAATTATGAGGCCATTCTTGTTTTAAAATACTAACTAATGTTAAATCAATTTTATTAATTAATGCTCTTTCATTTTCAAAAATTAAATCATCATCACATAAAGCAATAATCATATTAACAATAAAATTTCTAATTCCAATTCTTTCATTTTCTGGAATTGATTTCCATCTAAATTGAATTAATTTATTAAGACATGATAATGCAATATATTTTGCTTGTGAATTATTTGAATTTGATAAAATTTGATCTGATCTTTTCCATGAATCAGGATGTTCTTGAAATTGACTTAATACAATTTGTGCTTGTTGTTGATTTGGTCCTCCTTTATAAAAAGAATCAACAACTTGATCAAATGCATTAATATCAAGTTCTTTAGAAAAATCAAGAATTGATTCCATAATTTTAGCTAAAGTTAAAGACTTATCAACCAATGAATGGGTGTATATACAATTGTGAGGAACAGGTGTAAAATACAAACTACAAGAAAAAAACAACGGGAAAATTTCAGGAGACACCAGTACACCACGAGGGGTAAAAACATCGGTACACCAACCACCACCCAAAATATCCAAAACTACCAATAAGTAACTTCAGTTAAACTAAAGACCCTGAGGATATGAATTGGAGAATTGTTCAATTTAATTGGTAATTTCTGCTGTTTTCAACCTTTCTCAATGCTTCCATTTCAAAGTGACATTCTACTTTTCTACACTTCTTTACTCTCAACGTTTATTAGTTTTTAATAAATCCAACACCTTTAGAAATATTCTTGTCTAATTGATCAATAGCAACTTGTAATAATTTTTTTTCATCATCACTGATTTTATTTAAAATATCATATTTAACTTCTTCAATACCATTTTTACCTAATTTAACTGGTAATGAAAAAAATTCTAATCCATTAACTAATTTTTTAGCTTCACTTGCACCTTTAATTGAATCATGTAAATTTAAGAAAGTACATTCAATTACTTCTGATGATGAAGTTAAAGCTTTTAAAATAGATTCAGATAATTTATAACCAGCATAAGCCATTGATAATGTTGCAGATCCTGCACCATTTTTAGCTGCAACAACTTCATCACCACCAAATTGAACTCTATGAATTAATTCTTTTTGTTGTTCAGCAGTTAATTTTTCATAATAAGATTTTGAATTTCCTAATGAATATAATGGAACAATGGTTTCACCTGAATGTCCACCAATAACATTAATATTAAAATCAGTTGGTTTTGTTTCTTTTGAATATAATTGAGAAATAAAAGTATTTGCTCTAACAATATCTAAAGTTGTAACCCCAAATAATTTAGTTGGATCAAACACACCATTTTTTTTTAAAGTTTCAGCAACAATTGGAACGGTTGAATTAACAGGATTTGAAATAATTAAAACAAATGCTTTTGGTGCATTTTCTGCAATTCCTTGTGCTAAATCTCTTACAATTGAAGCATTAATATTAAATAAATCATCTCTTGTCATACCAGGTTTTCTTGGTACACCAGCTGGAATAACAACTAAATCAGATCCTTTTAATGATTCAGCTAAAGCAGTTTTATCTTCTCTACTTGATGGTAAAAATGATGAAGTTTTAGAATCAGAACAAATATGTGATAAATCAGCTCCAACTCCTGGAACATTAACAACATCAAAAAGTGATAACTCATCGACATTTGGATTTAATTTTAATAAAAGTGACAATGGTTGTCCAATACCACCAGCAGCTCCACAAACTGTAACTTTAACCATAATAAATATTTGATAAGATTGAAATTTGAATCTAATTCAATTGAATAAAAAAAACTTATTTCTTGGGGATATCCCCTCTTTATATACTCTTTAACACCGCAGTATTTTCACAGTAACAATTATGGGGTATCCTGCATGTGCGAAACTCCGGACGGGATGAATACGCCCGGACATCTACGGATGGATCAAAGGAACCATTAAAATCCCCGGTATACCACGGAACTATTTAATAGTTAATTGCTAGTTATGTCATTATTTCATTATGGTATGTAAATATAAATTTATTGTCCTCGGGATTTTTAAATTCTTGAAATATTTTCAAGTTTAACTTTACCTGATTCAATCCAAGTTGGATCAATTAATTTTTCACGATCTTCTAACATTACTTTATATGAAGTTTTAATTGTACCATCAGAAACTCCAGTTTTTTCAGCAATTTTTGATGGTGGTAATTCAGTTCCAAAAATAATAGCTGCCATATAAATTACTGTGGCAGCAATTGTCATTGGTGAACGACCTTGAAGAACTCCAGTTTCTCTACATTTTCTTGCGATAAATTCAGCTGCATTTGTAACTTGAGTATTTAATCCAAGATGTGAACAGAATCTTCTAATTAAATCTTCTGCTGATGTTTGAGTTGTTTGTTCACTATCTTGAATTAATGAATAAGCATTTGGATTTGCTGCATTCTTTTCTTGAATAACTGTATTCATAATTTTAAATACTTTTCCAATTTCTTTCTTTGGAACATTTGTAAGAGCACAAATTTCTTTAAATGATCTAGCAACTTTTGCTTTTCTACATCCAATAAATATTGATGCTGCCATAATTGATTCTTGTGATTTACCTCTTAATGGTCTTTCTTCATAAACTAATTTATAAACTTCTTTGGCTCCATCTTGAACAATTTTTGGTAATTGATATCCATCACACATTTGTGATATTTTTGCATATGCTGCTGATAATGCATTATCTCTTTTATCAACTAATGATCTTGATTGTGTTCTACTAAGATCTCTTCCAAGTCTATTATTTTCTGGAACATATGAAATCATTGTACTTAAATCTTCTGTATCAAGTAATGGATTCCCAGCATCTCCTACACGACTTGGATCATCTCCATTTTGATCATCATTACTAAAAGTTCTCCATTCGGATCTAGTATCAACAACTCTATCACTAAGAACTAATCCACAACTTCCACAAACTATATCTCCTTCACTAAATCTTTCAATTAAATCAGGAGGAAAAATCTTACATTCAGGGCATGTGAGCGTAATATTAAGATTAGGACCCGTGAATGGTTCATCAACTGAAGTGGCTGTTTGGGCACTCATAAAGTAATGATAGATTCTTAGAGAAGACAAGTTGAAAACATTCCAATTACTAATTTCTCATATTGCCTGGTCGTGTGCGGAGAATGTTCTGTTAACTATAAGAATACTATAGAAACTTAAACAACTCTATAGCCGAAAATCTGTAAATTCGTAATTTTTCTATATATTTATCATGTTTAATTGTTGCAAACATCATTGAATTACCATATAATTCAACTAGTTTAATTTCAGTAATTTTTCATTTTTTTGGTAAAAATTGTCATGTTTTTCGGTGTCTTCCTTTCTCGCAATTTCTCCAGTTATTTGCAGCAATTTTACCGACCAAAGTATAAATATCTCCTACTACCAACTCCTTTCCTGAAGTGAAAAGTTACCCCATTTAGCCTGATATTTTCTATTTCATTTATTTACCTTAGTTTTGTAACTAAAGTTTCTCCTATACCGTAGCATCATTCCCTGATTGACGTCACGTGTCCGTTCCCCTCAGAGATAAGACAGGTTAATTGCCATAAGTTTCGACAAACTAAACTACTTACGTCACTTTTTAATCAACTTTTAATTCAACATGCCTCAACACAGAAGAACCTCTTCAGGAAGTGATCATGATCCTTTTGATACTCCTGAAAATTATTATGGATCATTCACAGACCCTGCACTTGCAAAAAAAGGTACTAAGTATGGTAGAACTAGAACATTTTCTGTATTTGAACCAAGAACAAAATTCGACTATACTTTAGAAGAATTTCCATCAAGAGAAGCTACTCCAACTTTAGACTCCCCACATTCAGAGACTTCTAGTTCAAAATCTCCATCTCCAAATTCTTCTGTACCTTCTCCTCCCATAGTTAATCACAAAGCTGGTTCTCATAGTCTTGCAAATGCTATGGTTAATTTAAATCCTCCTTCAATGTCATTTGAAAGAAAAGAAGATGATGGAAATGGTAGACGTCCTTCAATTGTACCTCTTTATCAGGATCTAACCACTGAAACTTTGAATAATTTCGATCCAACGTCCATCGATACTGATCCCAATAAAGTAATTCAAAAACTTCATCCTTATAGAAGAGCATCGGTTGATGACTCAATTATAAGACCTAAAAAGTTTTATATTAGTGATGTAGATCTCACACTTAATGAGTTATTGGAAAATGAAGATACTGATCATGATTATCAGATAACTATTGAAGATAATGGTCCTAAAGTTTTGAAATTAGGTACCGCCAACTCTAATGGATTTAGACAATCCACTGTCAGAGGTACTTATATGTTAAGTAATTTGCTTCAAGAATTGACCATCGCTAAAAGATTTGGTAGAAGTCAATTGATTCTTGACGAAGATAGATTAACTGAAAATCCAGTTTACAGAATGAAACGTCTTATTAGTACACAATTTTGGAAAGCTTTAACAAGAGAGTTAAACAGAGGTAATATCACCGAAATGGCTCGTGATTCAAAGATTGAAGAAGAATACATCGATGAAAATGGAATTTATCACAAAAATAAAGAAAGTGTAAGAATTTATATTCCTTTTGATAGAGAAGATCAGTATAATTATTTTATGTCCATCAAAAAGGAAAACCCAGATATGATTTTGGATGTTCAATATCTTCCCGAAGTTATTGATGCTGATTATATCAAATCCATTAATAAAAAACCAGGTCTTTTAGCATTAGCAGCTCTGTCAGACCCAGATGATCCAAATAATCTCGTAAATGAATCTTACGTTGTTCCTGGTGGAAGATTCAATGAATTGTATGGATGGGATTCATACATGATTGTAGTTGGTTTACTTACTGATGTTACAGTAGGGAACAATGAAGAACATTTGAAATTATCAAAAGGAATGACAGAGAGTTTCATCTATGAGATAAAACATTATGGTAAAATCTTGAATGCTAATCGTTCTTATTACTTAGGAAGATCACAACCACCGTTTTTAACTGATATGGCACTTCGAGTGTTCAATAAATCAGTCGAGATTCATCCTCATTTACTTAATAATCACACCGATTTCTTGAAAAGAGCTACTTTGGCAGCAATCACTGAGTATACTACTGTTTGGTGCTGTAAACCAAGATTAGACGAAGCTACCCAATTATCTTGCTATCACCCAGAAGGTGTTGGTATTCCACCAGAAACTGAACCATCACATTTTAATACTATATTAAAGCCATACGTTGAAAAGTATAAAATCACTCAAGCTGAGTTCATTGAAAAATATAATAATAGAGAAATAAGTGAACCAGATTTAGATGAGTATTTCTTACATGATAGAGCAGTAAGAGAGTCAGGACATGATACTTCGTATAGATTAGAGGGTAAAGCTGCACATCTTGCTACAGTTGATCTTAATGCTTTACTTTACAAATATGAAACAGATATTGCGTTTATAATTGAAACTTTTTTTAATGATAAGTTAGAACATCCGAGATTTGGACAACAAACCAGTCAAATGTGGAGGGAAAAGGCTAAGAGAAGACAAGCAAATATCACAAAGTATTTATGGTCTGAAGAAGATAGTATGTTTTATGATTATAATGTTAGTACTCAAAAAGCTACCGGATATGAATCAGCCACATGTTTCTGGCCACTTTGGTCTAAAGCTGCAACCAATGAGCAAGCCGAGAAGTTAGTAAAGAATTCATTACATAAATTTGAAGAATTTGGTGGGTTGGTTTCAGGTACTTTAAAATCTCGTGGAGATATTAGTATCAATAGACCATCAAGACAATGGGATTATCCATACGGATGGGCCCCACAACAAATCTTAGCATGGATTGGGATGTGTAATTACGGATACGACGGGATTGCTCGCAGGTTAGTGTATCGTTGGCTATTTATGATGATTAGAGCATTCGTTGATTATAATGGAGTTGTGGTTGAAAAATATAATGTTCTTAAAGGTGCAGTTCCTCATAAAGTAGATGCTGAATATGGAAATCAAGGAGCAGATTTCAAAGGTGTTGCTACAGAAGGATTTGGCTGGGTCAATTCAAGTTATTTATTTGGTCTTACTTTCTTGAATCTTCAAGCTCAAAGAAATTTAGGTACTTTAACTCCACCTGATGTATTCATTAAAAACTTACATGAATCTCAACGCTCATTATATACGTAAACTTTCAAAACAAGAATCTGAATTTTCCAATCACACTCAAACCAACTTAGTATTTATTAAGCCAATTTGTGAATTTACATTGTATTTATTGATTATATACTTTTAATTTATGTAGATTAAAATGACATATGAGACAAGTATTTGCGAATTCGGCACCTGCAGGTTGAAAAAAAATTCAAGAAAAATCAGCAATCTAAGGCCCGAAGATTGGTAGTGAACAAAGAAAAATAAAATCAACCTTCAATTGATATAAAATATTTAACTTGAATTAGACTCATCATTTTGAAGAATAATTCAACTTAATTCTAAATGTTACGATACTCTCGACAAAACTTTAGGCAATTATCAACAGTTTGCAGACTACGTAAAGAAAGTAGTTTTTCAGCAGCAGTTCAAGCAGGACAAAAAATTGTTCAACCAGATACAACATTTAATGATCCACTTTCAATTGTTAGTCATGAAATGTCAAATTTAGCTAAATCAATTGCTGGATTAATAGGATCTGGACATCCAACATTAAATAGAGTTAGTTCATATTATTTTGAAGCTGAAGGTAAAACTTTCCGTCCTTTAATTGTTCTTCTTTTAAGTAAAGCACTTCTGCATATTCCATTAGATAAAAGAAATAGAATTGAAATTGATTTAGAAGATGTTAATACTCAAAAACGTTTTAATGGAACTCCTTCATCAACAACTTTAGCAGGTAATTCAGTTGATAAATCATTAAGTCCACTTGCAATTTTACATGGTATTAATCCAAAAGTTAATCTTGATCCATTATCAAAACCAATGGATGATTTACCAAATCTTAATGGTGTAAATGGAATTTTACCAAAACAAAGAAGATTAGCAGAAGTTGTTGAAATGATTCATACTGCTTCTTTATTACATGATGATGTTATCGATTTAGCAGATACAAGAAGAGGTAGAGATTCAGGAAATTCAGCATTCTCAAATAAAATGGCAGTTTTAGGTGGGGATTTTTTATTAGGAAGAGCATCAGTTGCATTAGCTAGAATTAGAAATGCTGAAGTAACAGAATTAATATCAACATCAATTGCAAATTTAGTTGAAGGTGAATTTATGCAATTAAAAAATACAGTTATGTCAAATGATGAAGATTTAATTTCAGTTGATGGGAATACAAAATCAATTCCAAAATTAACAGGAAAAGTTCCAACTGAACAACATGAATATTCAATTTCAAAACCTAATAATTCTGATCATGAACTTAATGTAAATGCAGCATTTGAATATTATTTACATAAAACTTATCTTAAAACTGCTTCTTTAATTTCTAAACTGTCAAGATCAACTGCTGTATTAAGTGGTGCTCAAGATGATGTTATTGAAAATTGTTATCAATTTGGTCGTAATTTAGGTTTATGTTTCCAAATCGTTGATGATATGTTAGATTATACTTCAAGTGATGCAGCTTTTGGTAAACCTACACAAGCTGATTTAAAATTAGGTTTAGCTACAGCTCCAGTTTTATTTGCTTGGAAACAACAACCTCAATTAGGTGAACTTATAGCTAGAAAATTTAGTCAAGATGGTGATGTTGAAATTGCAAGAAATGCTGTTTTAAAATTTAATGGTGTTGAACAAACTAGACAAATGGCTCAGGATTATTGTATAAAAGCTTTACATTATGCAAGGAAACTTCCAGAATCTGATTCAAGAAGTGCATTGGAGTTTTTAACAAATTCTGTGCTTACTAGACAAAAATAATGATAGACAATGGTTATAATGTAAATAGATATCTTAAATATATTAAATCCGTACACCACGAAAGATAGGTTTTCAATTTTTCGTTACCCGCACCACCTCATTGCCTATAAATACAGCATTAAATCCTAAATTTTCTCAATGTCGCCAAAAGATCAGTCTCATAGTCGTACATGGTTCTTGCCTTTTACCAGAACCATCCGGGGACTGTCTTTGATAATGGTGAACTATTATTTTTTGGGAACTATTTAATGGATTACATTTATAATGGATCCTTAGGTTTAGATTTGAGTTCAAATCAAGTATCTAAGGATATATTGTGAAGAGGGGTGGTGTAAGATAGTATAAGAGGCTCAGTCTTATGGTAAACAAGTCGACAAATAAGGATGTAGAACAGGACCTTGTTAAAGGGCGGGATAATCGTAGAGAACGGTAGAGAAAAGAATGTGGTGGAGAGAAGAATGTGATAGATATGAGGTGATGATGGGAGGAGTAGTTACGTAGAGGCTATGTTAAACAATGATTAACAGTACGTTAATGTTTCAAACTCTTTATGGATCGCAATGTACAATGCTGCTTGTTGAATGAAGATTGCTTTTTATGTAATTCTATTCATTACATTACTTCTATTTATTTACAAGATTGACCTAAGGTAAGTAATGATTTACCATAAAGTTTTTTAGAATCAGATATTTTAACAAATGATCGATTTGGACCAGGAATATTCCCTTTCACAACAATAATACCATTTTCTGCATCAGCTAATAAGACTTCATTATTAACACTTGTGCAATTTCTTCCACCCATTCTACCTGCCATTTTCTTTCCTGGTAAAACTCTACCAGGATCTTGAGATGGACCAGTAGAACCTTGAGATCTATGAGCTTTAGAAACACCATGTGATGCACTTAACCCAGCAAATCCATGTCTTTTCATTACACCAGCAAATCCTTTACCTTTACTTACACCTTTAATATCAACTAATTGACCAACTGCAAAATAATCAGCTTTTAATTCAGTTCCTTCAGGAATAATTCCATTTGATTCTCTAATTCTGAATTCAGCTATATGAGCTTTTGGAGAAATACCTGCTTTTTCAAATTGTGATAATCTATGGTTTGAAACATTCTTTAATTTATCAATTTGTCCTAACATAACAGAATTATAACCATCTGTTTCTATAGTTTTATTTTGAACCACTTCACAAGAATCAATCTCAATCACAGTAGCAGCAAATTCTTTGCCTTCATCATTAAACCAAGTGATCATTCCTCTTTTAACTCCTAATATACCTGGTCTTGATAATAATTTCTTTCTTATATTTGATAATTCCAAACTATGATTTGGAGTCTTAACTGATGTCCTTATTGAAGGTACAGCATGGATGGACGTGAGCTGTGCTGACCCCCTTGTGAAAACTCTCATAGGTGATGCCACCTTCCACAAATTATTATGGATCATAATGGTTGTAGAAGATTTAGTAGTGAAAATTATGATGAAAAGTGAGAAAAAAATTACTGCTGGTAAAATACACGCCCATAGGTATAAACTTATTGCAAAGGGTATGAAGTTGTAATTACATAAACTAAATCAACAGTTTATTAAAATACGATTATTCTATGAATGTAAGATTGATATGTACAAGGATGACTACTTTATTTTCTTTTCTTTTAATTTGATGGTTTCATCATTAACAAAAATTCCTTTACCTTTATAAGGTTCAGGTTTTTTATATTCTCTTATTCTAGCAGCAAATAATTTAACCTGTTGTTTATCTGGCCCTTCTATAAGAAGTCTAGCTGGATTTGGAGAAGATACTTTTAAATCTTTGGGAACAGGAATTTTTGGAAGAAATGGTAAACCAATTTTTAAACTTACAAATTGTTCACCATTTGATTCTTCAACAATAGCACGGAACCCAGTTCCTACAAATTTAACAATAGCCAAATGACCTTCAGAAGTTCCAATTATATGATTTTGAATTAATGCTCTTGTTGTTCCCCACATTGATCTTTGAATTTTATCTTGAGGATCTTCAACACTTACATTTACAACATTATTTTCTTGTTGAACTTTAACAAAGGTTGGTACATTAAATTTAAGTTGTCCAAGTGGTCCTTTAATGGTAATTTGTTGATCAAGTAAAAATCTTTGCTTACCTTTGAAAAATGCTTTACAAAATTCACTTGGAACATTTTCAGTTAAACATTCAACTCCTTCGAAAAGTCTAATTGGTTGCTTTCCAATATTTGATTTTAGTATCGAACTAGTCGATAATGATCGACTTATAACGCCGGAACGTAGTTTAAACATATGGAAATTTATTGGTATTCAATTAACAAAAGTAACTCGAGAAAATCAAATGTTCACTGAAAAATGAAAATTTATTCTTGCACGCTCATCACAAATATTTTTACTACATCTTCTAAAGTATTTCAATATAAAGTTAGAAAGAAATAAAGAACTAACAACTTCTTCCTGATAACTTTTTAACTGAACACTGCCAAGTACTACTTTTTTACATACTATTTCACATTTACTACTTTCCACTTTCCACTAATTAAATATGGTTAGAAAATTACAGCATCACGAGCAAAAACTTCTAAGAAAAGTTGATTTCCTCGATTGGAAACAAGATGGTGGTCATCGTGATACTCAAATCATGGCTGCCTATCAAATAGAAAAACGTGAAGATTATCATAAATATAATAAAATTTGTGGTGAAATTAGACAGTTGGCTCATAAATTATCATTACTTCAAGCTACTGATCCATATCGTATTAAGCATGAACAATTATTACTAGAAAAATTATACAATATGGGAGTTTTAGCTACCAAATCCAAAATATCTGATTTGGAAAATAAAATAACTGTTGCTGCATTTTGTCGTAGAAGAATTGGGGTGGTTATGTGTCGAATGAAAATGGCTCAAACTATTAAAGATGCAGTTACTTTTGTTGAACAAGGTCATGTTAGAGTTGGTCCAAATGTCATTACTGATCCAGCATATTTAATAACAAGAAGTTTAGAAGATTATTTGACTTGGGTTGATACTTCTAAGATTAAAAGAAATGTTCTTAAATATAAGAATAAGATTGACGATTATGATTTGGCATAACTGTAATATAGTTTATATTTAAATTAATATATATTTAATAAATAAATGTTTAAATAGAATTCAACTACAAAAATCATGTTTCCTGCTTATATTATCTACTATTGTTAAAATTACATCCCATATTAAAAATTTGAATTCATCATTCTTCTAACATCACTCTTTCTATTACCAGGAATTAAATCATTTTCTGGTCCTGATGCAGATTCAGTATTCATGAATTGAGGTTGTTGAAATCCTTGTGGACTAAATACAGGTTGTCCTTGATTTTGTGAAGGTAATGAACCAGCTGGTTTAAATTTTCTTTGCTTTGTAATTTCTGTAACTGGATTTAACATTACAACACTTGATCTTGCTAATTGAGTAGCTGAAGGTACTTGAGTCATTTGTGATGAACTTGGTGGTAAATATCCATTACTACTATTATTACTGAAAGTAGATGGTTGTCCAGCAACTGGTGAAGTTATTGGTGATGTCCAAACTCCATCATTATCTATTGGATTAAATGGTTGTCTTGAATTTGGAGAAACAACTAAATTTTTAGATCTTGGTTGGAAATCTGTATATGTTTGAATGGTTGATTTACGAATATCACTTGCACTTGGTAAATTTTGTAATGGTGGGAGTGGTTGTGATAATTGTTGAGGTTGTCCTTGTTGTTGAAATTGTCCTTGATTATAATTTTGATATTGTCCACCATTTTGTTGTCTTGGATGTTGACTATATTGTTGTTGTTGTTGTTGTTGTTGATAAAATTGTAATTCTTCACTAGTGAAAATAGGAGTTTCTGTATATATTGAAGAAGTTGTTGTCATTCTTTTATCATAATTAGTATCAACTTTCAAATCTTTATTAATTCTTAAATATTCTTCAACTTGTGGTAATGGTTGATTTTCATCATGTTCAAATTTATATTGATCTTCATAATTTTCATTATGTTGTTTACCTTCAGGTACTTTTGTTGAATTTTCACGATCAAAATAAACTTTATAAACTGATTTCATTCTTTTAATTTCTTCTGATTCTTTTGCATCAACATCTTCATCTTCTTCATCACTATCATTTTTCAATAAATTGAATGCAGAAATTCTAGGTGATTTTCTTGCTGATGATGATTGTTGTGGTAAATTCAAAAGATTTGATTCTGGTGAAGTTTCAGTTGTTGTATTATTATTTCTTGAATCAATTGTATTATTTGAAAAATCAAAATCTCCATCTATTGGTTCATTATCAAGAGGTAATTTTGTTGGACTACTTCTTATATCAATATCAGGAGAAACATGAGAATCAGTATTTGTTATTTTAGTTGCAGGTGATTCAAAATTTTTCTTAATTGAAAATTTATCTTCAAAAGGTGATTCAACTCCCATATCTAAATTTGGTGGTGGTATAGCTTTTGTATCAATATTTGAAAGTAGTTGATCAGTTGATTTACTTTCTTGTTGTTGAGGAATTTGTTTACGAACTTCATCAAGTTTTGTATCATCAATAATAGTTGGATCAGGATGAATAACATCTTTTTCAACCAAATCATCAGATGCATCATTTGTTGTTACTGATGAATCATTTAAAGTTTCTTTTGTATAATCAAGATCATTTTCATTTTCATAATTAATTTGATATTTTTCTTTACCAGAATTTGAATCAAGAGTTTCACTTGCATTATAATAATCATCAGGATTAAAAGATAATGAAGAAGAATTTGGTAAATTTGTATATTTTTGAGATTTTAAACCAGAAGGATCATTTTCAAATTTTAAATTTGATTTTTGAGGTGAACTTGAACGAATATTTGAAACAGCATTAAGATTTGAAATACTTGAATTTCTTGTTTTATTAGTAGCATAAGTTGAAGCTCTTGGTGTACCATATGCAGCAGTTGGACCTAAATGTCTTGCATATTCATCAAGTGAAATTTTCGAACCAGTTTGATGATGATAAGGTAAAACAAAATTATCTAAATAAGGATCTTCATTAACTGAAGAACCAGAAATTGAAAGATTTGATTTTGAAGCATTCATTGCCGGTTTTGGAAATCTAACCGAATTTCTATTATCAAATGGATCTTCCATATTATAATTTTTATTTGGGAAATCAGGTAAAGCAGTTGCTTCACCAGTTTCATCAAAATCTGGATCACGTTCTAAACTTTCCTTTTTATCTTTACGATAATTTCTAAGAAGAAAATATCCCAATACTAATATAACAACAACTACTGGTATACCAACAGCTAAACCAATAGTTAATGCATCAGTGGTTTGAGGTTTTTCACAATTATCTTCACCATCACAATCTGACAGAGATTTTGACAGTCTTTTAACATTAAGGTATAGATTATGCATTATAAACGAATGTGAGTGAATAGAAGGTTCTTGAACAGTTTATTGAAATTTAATTACTGTAAATAGGAGAACATATAAAAAAAGAAGTAACCCGAAAAAAAATCGAAGGAGTAAAATAAACACAGATCTCGACGCGAGTCGATTCCGTAAAAAAAAAAATACGCTAGGTTTATTTTCTTCATTATGGCACGCTTTTACAAACATTTAAAGTGTTATTTTTTAGACTGACTACAAACAATGTTATAAGAACATGGCTTAATGAAAGAATTCCCATGTTTTAAAATCTACATTCCATAGATAAGAATTCAATTGTAAACGGTCGCGTAGATGGAAATTTGCCGAAACTCGATGGTTTGGTCCACGACTCGACTAAATCCAGACAGAGCGAGTGGAGGGTGAAGCGAGTGGTGCATGAGGCGAGCGGAGCGTGAGTGGATCGTGAAGCGAGTGGTGCAAGTGGTGCGAGTGGTGCAAGTGGAGCGACCATGGAACGAATGTGAGCCAACTTTGGTGTGAGAGCGAGCCAGTTTTAGTACGATATGCCCCGGTTGGTGCCGTTTTGTGCGAGTGGACCGAAGGTGGAACGAAGGTGAGCCAGTTTTGGTGCGAGTGCAACAGACATTTTCCCATTTGGTGCGAGAGTAAGCCTATTTTAGCACGATATACGCCGTTTGGTACGATATGCGCCTATTAGTACCAGCTGTCACCAGCACTTGCACCGGTTCCTGCCAAGACCTGTCAATTACATTACATCAAGTATTAAATATTCTATTTCTATATATAAATATTACCATGTTTGAAGAGATTCAAAAAGTTCAACTCTTTTATCATCTGATAAATTATTAGCTACTGTTTTTCTAACTTGATCAACTACATCAGAATGTGCACATGTAACAAACGCTATCGATGATGGTGCAATTAAAATATCATTTTTAATTAATTCATCAACCATTGGACGTCCATGTCTAAATTCAACATGATTTAAAGATTGTTGTAATTTTGCAACATGATCTTCTTCCATTATATCATCTTTACTATCATGCTTTTTTTCATCACTATCATCTGCATCAACTTCCATTGAATCTGAACCTGAATCGGTTGCAAAAAATTTATTTCTTCCATCTAATTCAATATGAGGTTGTGTAACATAAACAACAACTTCAACTGATGTTTGTTTAAGTTGAAGAAGTTCATTATAAAACCATTCAATTGATTGATAATGACGAATTATCCAATATAATTTAACTTTTTGTTGTCCTTGTCTTTTAACAATATCTGCCACATCACTATATAATCCTGGAATACCATTTCCTCCTGCAACAAATACTGATGTATCAAAATGTCTAACTGGAAGTCTATTACCATAAGGTCCTTCAACTGTTACTTTGATTGTATCTTTAAAATCAGGTTGCTTACTTAAATGTTGACATAATCCATGAGTTAAACCTCCTTTAACTTTAACATAAAATGTAATTACATTTTCTTCATCACTTGATTCAACAATTGTAAATGGATGTGATTGCCAAAAACATGATGGTCTTAAAAAGTGAATAAATGCATGACATCCTGGGAATGGTTTCCAATATGATGGTTTTTTCATACTAACTCTTAATGTTTCATTTGCAATTAATTGAACATTGGCAGTTCTAACTCCAAAAGCAAAAAGTCTACCAATTCTAACAGCTCTATCAAATGACCAAATTGCAAATGCTGCATATGACCATTCAATATATCCTAAATCTTTTAAATGTTTATACATACCAACCATGAAAAATACTGCAATTATAATATGAGTAAGTAAAAATAATTCATATTGAGATCTTCTAAGAATTCGAAGTGAATGGAAACATAATATACATCCAGAAGTAAGAGCAACAAACCCCCATCTAACATAATCTTTAGCATTTCTTGTATCCCATTTACCAACTCCAAGACCATTATATCTCATACCAACACCATGAAGGAAAGCAAATAAAACCATTAATCTTGAAATCCATCTATGAAGTAAATTAAATCTAGCATATGACCAACCACTAAGCCATTGTAAAAAATTATTACGACCAGCAAATAATGTTAATTCAGGAACAAGAAATAATGCCATAACTCCTGTTCTATCGGCAATTTTACGTCCAATATCTGATTCAACATTTTTGTAAGAAAGATCATGTGTAACTCTATCAATATGAGCAATACAAAATGCTAATGCCATTATAAGCCATCCAAATATTAATAAACTTTCAAATCTTTGTGGGATCATAAATTCAAAGTATTTTAATATAGTCTTATGATGAGCATGATGACTTCTTCCTAAAGCAGGTAATGTAAGGTATTTTCTTATTAAATTTGAAAATTTTCCATGCAGAGATTTAATAAGTTTTGGACAAATAAAATATAATAAATTAATTACACCTGCAACTCCAATAACAAAAAACCAATAAGAAATTAAAGCAGTACCAAACCAAGTTGCCCAACTATAATTTTGTTGTCTATAGATTTCTGAAAAATAAGCATCATGAATTAAATCATTACTTAAATAAATTGGTTTATTATAAATTTTTGTTAAATTAAAATTTGGATCAGATGAAGTATTATAAACTAAATAATCAGTTGCATTAGTATAAGCTTTATCTAAATCATCTTGAGTAAGTTTAAATTTTTTGCAACTTTTCAAGAAAACTTTTGAAGCTTTTTTATGAGGAGAAGTTTTAAGACATTGTGCCATTGTACCTAAAGCTGGTTGATTATCGACATTACAAAATCCAGCTTTATCAGTTTCTTCAAAATAAAGGGCATAAGTTTCAATTAATGTCTCACATGCTTTAAGTGAAAGAGCATCTGCGGTATAAAGAGTTAATCCACTATCTTTATCACCACCACCACCACCACCATGTTTAGCTAAAGTAAAAGTTGATAAGAATAAGCCAATAAATAAAGATCTTAAAAGCATTTCAAATTTCTATTATTCTAGTATACTACAATAAGCGGAAATAAACTTATTTAAATAAAGGTTCAATTTACTGGTATTTACACAAAGAGTAGACTCCGAACCATAAAATTAATAAATCAGGAGTTCGTATAGGTAAAGATTTGAATCACAAATGATTTCATTCGCAACGTTATAAAACGGATTAATGGGTTACCTCATTAAGAAATCCAGTGCCGTACAGTATGCATAAGATGTTGCCGAAACATAATGACAGTTCATTAAAAAATTATTAATATTTTAACCAGGGATATTACTAACTCGGAATTATTCCGGGTGATACATTTAAGTTCGGAACAGGATTCGGGCAGTCTAAATAAAATAATTTAGTTTAACTTTAAACCATCATTTGTAAAAGTTTTGAAGCTGAAGATATTTTTCGAAGTTATAATGTAACATGATGAAGTTACAATGACATGTGCATTCCATAACATATGTCACTAAGTTGAGAATAAATTAATAAAGCAGTAAAACAACGCCGTAAGATACATGATGAATTAATAATTTTACTAATTAGGAATCGACGAGGGGGCGTTTTGACGGGTCTTTGATTAATCTGATAAAGAATTTGCAGGAGAAAAATTCTTTGTGTAATTTTATTAGTTTAATCGCCTTACATAAAACCTTTTACCTTGCCTTCAACATTCACATCGATTCCCTTATTAACTTCGTAAACCGTGGTTCTAAGCCAATATGCTTATCTAATTATCCTTGGCAAGGTCGTAATTGGGTAACACCTTGAAGAATGCTTTTTAAAAAAATCTGCATCGTTTCAAATTAGCCCTTTGATTCGCAGCCCCGATTTGACGTGCATGAAACTTGCATTGTTTTATTGACGCTCCGTAATTTGTTAAACCAGGAAATCCGACCAATTAAAATTCGACTTTTACAACACAATCCCCTTGGATCTTAACCGTTGGTTAAAGGTGAATCCGATCGGCTTTCTAACTTATTTAGGTATTAATTAGCAAGATTGAATAGCTTTATAGAATTTTAATTAATTGTTTTAATTTAAGAAATTGAATACTTCATTTGTAACGCATTATGCATAATGATTAGAATAGACACAGTTGATTGTGGTATTAAACGTTATCCATTAAATTGACGTTTTTCTCTTGGCTCTTGGCACGTCGATTATTTTTTAAGCCAATCGTACAACAGAATTTTGTCAAATACGCACTTTGGTCTAGCCATCATTGAACCTATCAAGTGTTGGGTTAATTTATGTAACATTGCTATTAATAGAGTTAAATGCATAGCATGCAGATTACTCAAAGTAAACTATGCAATTCAACAACGTAATTGTACTTAGTATTTTTTGAGGATATTATTTGTGATTGACATTGTCATTGTTCATAATGATGGATTTGATAATAATTAATTAAGGAGCGGAAGAAGTGGAATTAGTGGAATAAGTCTAGCCAATGATAGATCGAGTAAGTGAATTAATTAATTAATTAGTAGCTGAAATTGATTTGCTCTATTTCAATCACTTTGATCACATAATCAGTTTGATCATATAATTTTGATCGCATAATCATTTTCATCTTAATCAGTTTGATCACATAATCAGTTTGATCATATAACTTTGATCGCATAATCATTTCCATCACTTAATCATTTTGATCACTGAGTCATTCACCTCTTTTATCTTAATCAATTATATCTTAATCATTTATATCTCCCATTTTCATTTAAATCATTTTGATTAATGATATGCCAATCAGTTTCATTTACTTAATCAGTTTCACTTAATCAGTTCATTTCACTTAATCAGTTCATTTCACTTAATCAGTTCATTTTACTTTATCATCTCAATGATCATTCACTCATTTCCTAGCCTTCCTCATTTCCTCATTTCCTCATTTCCTAACTTTCCTGACCTTCCTCATTTCCTCATTTCCTAACCTTCCTAACCTTCCTCATCACTTAATTCCATATGTTTTAACATTTCTTCTAATTCTTCTTGTTCTGCTTGTTCCATTGCAAGATAATCTTCTAATTCTTTTTGTAATTCATCAGGTTTTTGACTTTTTTCAATATCTAATTGTCTTTGTCTTTCTTGTTCAAGCTCCATTTCTTCGCGTATTAATTCATCAATATCTACACCTAATTGTTGAGCTTCATGTTCAAACCTTTTTTGAATATCTTCAAAACTTTGTAAATCACTTGTTTTCTCTCGATTTAAAACAATCTTATCTTGTCTATATCTATCTCTTACTTCTCTTAATCTATCATGTTTATTCTTTCTACTGATAATTCCTCTACCTGATCGTATAGGTGATGATTTCAGATAATATAATTGATCATATCTAGTTCTTTGATTTTTTTCAATATCACTAACTATTTTATTACCATCATTATCATTAATTTCTTCTTCTTCGTCAACTTGATAATTTACTCGGGTTCGAACTGGTGAGCTAAACATATTGATGTATTAAAACTATCATAATGAGCATTTTTAAAAGACCTTTTTTTAGCATTTCGATCGCGTGGATTTCTCTCACCTTATATTTGACAATACAATAACTGGTTTGCATTTTATGCGTTTATACTACTTCTCTTTATGCAAACTCCTTTCGATGAAAATGATGTGCTTTTAATGGAGACTGTGGCTGAGCAGGTTTCAACCATTGCTACCGAGATATTCCCCGATTCAATTGGTCCTGAACCCATTGGTAAATCAGTAGTTACATCTAATGATATTTCCAATGATCAACTCAACAACCTACTTGAATTGGTGCTGGATAATTTGGGCGATTTTTACTATAAGAAAGATGGGAAATCTTGGAAACAAGAAAAACTTCAAGAAATGTCAGAACTGGGCTTAGTTTATGTGACTTATAATACACCTATAAATCAACCAATAGCGTTCATATCGCTAAAGTTGGTGGAAGAACAAGGAGAAAAATTAGTTTATCTCTATGAAATTCATGTTAGCAACCAATATCAAAATTTTAGAATTGGTTCGTTACTTATGGAGTCGTTTCATAAACTTGCTCGTGACTTGAATGCATTGGCTGATAAATCTAATTACTTGTCTAATGTAGGGACTGCACTCACTGTGTTTTCCGATAATCACCGGGCCGTAAACTGGTACTTCAGATTAGGCTATGATTACACGGAAGACAGTCCTCGTGATAAGAAGTTGAGGAATAAAGTCGTTAAGCCACCTTACTATATGTTGAGTCGTTATAATCTGTAAAATACCAGTCCCAGTCCCGGCCCCGTCCCAGACCTAGACCCTCGGTTTGTAATGACATATTCGATGCATTCGGGAAATGAACAATGTCAAATTTTCATAGTTGAGATTTCATAGGCTAGTTTAATAGAATTATAATTAATGTTAATGCACTTACAGGATCAGGCACTACATACGCATAACTATGCACTTATATCACTACCATAGTCCTTACTTATTAACGACTCTTTTAGGGCAATTTCATATTAAGTTCACATTTTAGACATACTACATACTAGAAACGACATGGTATCTGTCAATTATAAACTATTATACCCTAGATATGTCACGGGTCTATGGCATTTTCGTCTAGATAAAGTCACATGTTCAATCTTACAGAATTCACTCGATTATTCCGTTGAAACTTTGGTTATCCTTCCATGACCAGATTCTTAATACAAATATAAGATCCGTGTCTTTTCGACGTCTTGCTAAAAGTGGAAATGTGAGTCTTTTTCTTTGACTATTTTGGCAGTTGGTTGCAAATGCACGTTTATGCGGCTAAATGCAGAAATCCAGAAAACTTGACATTTTGAATTCGCCTTACTCTGTGACCTTTGATATTCTGTCATCCGAGTTTTTACCTTAATTACAGTTTCCCACACTTCTTCCTTTACTCGCTACGCTTTATCTCAATATATCTGTATAGTGATATGTAATATTTGGTATTTAATTATATATAGTGTGTATAATTTACGATTTGTCCAACACATTGACGTAACCCCGACGAGCTCCTCTTTTTGCTTTACGTCCAGAAGCAACGCTTGATACTGAACCATTTCCAAGTGAAAGTAAATCGTCTAATCCAGCGGTAGCCAAATTTGGAGTTGCCATTTTAGGTGGTAGTCTGCCTGGTGCTGGAGGTTGAGATCCATCCTTTGCAATAGATGGATCAGATCCTTGAGGTGTGGTTGATCCCGGTGCCTGCGGTGCAGACGGTGTTGGTCCAGAAGAGCCTCTACCCGGTACTGGTTGTGCGACTGGTCCTGGTGTTTGTCCCGATGCTGGTCCCGGTGGTCCAGATGGTTGTCCCGGTGGTCCAGAAGGTTTTGATGGACCTTTCATTTTTGGTGGAGGTGGTGGTTTTGCAGCTTCTAATTGCTCTTCAATTGGTCTACTTCTATCAATCCATCTCTTTAATTTTTCATCATATTCGAATTTTTGAGGTTCTCCAAGATGAACTTTATGTGGTTTTGTTTCACCATTCTTTGAATTTCCTAGCCAATTAAACCATCTTGAATTTCCAGGTGTTGCAGCTGCTGCTCTTTGTACTGCAGCGGCACTTGCTTGTTGAGTTTTCTTCTCTTGCTCAATTCTTTCAAGTTTTGCTCTTTCTTCTCTTGCAGTCACATCATCTTCATCATCTTCATCATCTTCAGGAACAGGAACATAATCTCTTACTGTATCATCATGGACTTCATATTGTTGATAAAGTGCTGATTGTTGAGATTGTGATAATCTTGAAGAGTAAAGTCCATTTGGTCCACCAATCACTGAATTTGCTCGGGTGGTTAACTCAGGGGATCCAGGAATTGGATAATCACCAAGAGCTAAACCGCTTGGCCTATCAGGTTGAAAAGGATCAAATAATGGATCTCGATGACTAGGTGACATTCCTGATCCTAATAATAATGATTGTCTTGGTTTTGGTGTAGCCATTGAATCATTAGAATCATTACTTTCAAAACTTTGATCAACATTAGCAGGGTATCTAATTGGAGATCTTGGAGGTTCGAAAAGAGGTGGGTTTTGAGCAGGTTGTGGTGGAAGTTCATGTTGTGATTGACGTGGAAGTTCATGTTGAACTTGGTCTTGCTTTGGTTGTTCTGGTTGTGACTGTTCAGGTTCTTGTGTCTTTTCCGGTTGGTACCCGAACATATCGCCATATGAAACGGCATCCAGAGTACCTGTTACTACTTCACTAGGTCCGCCAGTTCCAGAATATTTAGAGCTAGTAGAAGCGTATCTATTCGTCCGAGCGGGTCTTACGTCACTGGTAGGAGCATACGGATTGATTCTGGCTCTTGATTTTTGTTTGGAAAGTCCTGGTGTTCTCTTTGGTCCGAGTCCAGCAGGTGGTGGAGGTGGGGCAATTGAGTCTGAAGGAGGCGAAGGAAGAGCTGGAGAAGCTGAAGGAGCCGAATCTGGTTGAGGTGGAGCTGAAGCAATTGATGGAAGTTGTGATTGAGCTGGACGACCTGGTTGAGGTTGTGGAACTTGTGGAACTTGTGGAACTTGTGGAACTTCTGGTGCAACTTCAGGTTGAACTTCCTGTACTTCAGTCTGGAAACTTCGTTTCCTGAATTGTTCCTGGCTTCCTTCAGGTGATTCATTTATAGTCTCTGGAACTTCTTCTTCTTTAGCTCTAAATTCATGAGGATAATCCATACTCAAATCACTTTGAGCAGAAGGAGTTCTTTGATGACGCTGATATTCATTAGGTTCACCAACAGCACTACTTATAGAAGTTCTCTTATTAAAACCTTGAGGAGTTGCGGCACCAATAGCAACTGCACTAGCATGAGAAGCTACTGACAGCGTAGATGATTGAGCACCTCTATTAGCATAAAAATTATCTTGAATACCAGGTTTCAGAACAAGAGGAGAATATCTTGATTGAGGTTTCTTAGGTGGAAGTAATGGTTCAGTCATTGAATCGTTAACTAAACTGGTAGTTGAAGAATTCGAAGGAGCATATCTTGAAATTGATACTTGAGGTAAATATGGTGATTGATCTGAACGATGAGGTTGCAAGGGTGGATTTACAAAGTTTTCTGGTCTGAATTGTGGAGGATTTACAGGATGTTCAGAACGATGAATTGATTGTAATGAAGGTTTAGCAACTGATGCAGGTGCATATTTAATACTTGTAGTTGAACCTGCAGAAACCAATGTTGGTCTTTCATTAAATGCAGCATCTGAAGCAGGTGCAGAAAATGATGACATGAGAGACTCTTTAACACTTTCTTGATTAAGTCTAGGCAGAGCATGAGGAGCCGTAAAATCAAGAGTTGAACCAGTTCTTGAGATTGAAGGACTAAATTTACTAAATACACCATTTTCACCAGATTTTGGTTTTGGTTCATCACCTCCAATAAATTTATCAAGTTGACCCCACATTTTATCAAGATTAACTTTACTAATTGATCCAAACCATCTAGTTTCTGTTGAATTTGATTCTGAAGTTCTAACAATTAAATTTTGAAATTCATGTATAGCAACAGGACCGAAAAAGCTTGATCTTCCAAGATTTTTTAAAGAATTACCAATACTATCACAATATTTTTGAGATTCTGAAAATAATCCATAATCTGCTAATAATTGTGCATGTTTAAGTTTAAGAATTAATAAATGAGGAAATCCATTTGAATTATTATTCTTATTAAGTTGTAATGCATATTCATAAATTTCACTGTAAATAAATAATTGAGTATCAGAACCAATAATTGATGGTAAATTATCAGATAAATTTGAAAGTTTTGAACCTGCTAAAATATGACAAATTTCACTAGCGGTTTGTTTACCATTAAATGAAAGAAATCCTGCAAATTCAATTAAAAAATCAAATCCTTTATTTGCAAATACTGCAGCAATAAGTTCACGATAATTATTTGATGCCCATTCACCTTCAAATGGGATCTTTGAAAATCCTTCAATTACACTCGTTGAATTACCTCCAAAAATTTTTAAAAGTGTTGGCATCATATGTAAAACTTTATTTTGAGTTTTTTGAAATGGGAATGTTTGTCTTGCATATTCAGAGACAATGTTTGAAAATTTTTCTGAACCTAAATAATTTGCAAGAATTAATGATAATCCCCAATCTCCTCTTGTAAGACAAAATTGTAATGCTTCTTCAGTATAACCAGATTGAATATATGACCAAACGGTATTAATTCCTCCATTATCTAATTTATGAGCATTTGTACTTACATTATTTAATGAATGATTAAAAGTTTCACCAACTTTATCATTATAATCAACAGTTGGATTAATAACGGCACAAACTGATTTTATAAATTCTGGTGATCTTACATCACAATCAAATTTAATTAATATAAGTAATACTTCATTAAGGAGAAGTTCATCAGAATTAATTGAAGATTTTAATCTTTCAATATTTGACTCTAACCATTTTTCAACTTCTTTCTTTTTGGATTTACTCTTACCTAATGGTCCAGGGAAAGAAATTATAATATCTTTAGATGGTAAAGATTCTGAAGCTAACTTAACTTGAATTGAAGTAGTTGCAGCATAAGATTGACTATGATAATCTTGACTATTAACCTTATTTGGAATTAAATAAGCAACTTTATCAGAAGGACCCCAATTGAAAATTGGAAATTGTCGACGTAATAAAGCATTGGGGTCTACCTTCACTGCTGGAGGTTGATTGTAGATGTTCTTTCGAACAGCAGCCGATGCAGCAGACGCAGCAGATGCAGCAGGGGCAGGAATAGCAGAGTTGATTGGAAATGGTGCAGCTTGGCCTGGGACTGGCACATGACCGTGAGCTGAAGCTGGAGCCGGACCCAGAGCTGGAGCTGAACTTTGACCTGGAATGGGGACAGGAGCATGTGCTACTTGACCAATGGTTGCTGGATGTAAATTTTGAAATCCTCTACCAGGCAGACCTTCCATTACTGGAGCATAAGGATTAACTTCTTTTCCTTTCCCACCAACTAGTGAGCTTGCTCTTGAGTTAGTACGTCTATGACCACTAGGAGCATAAGGACCAGCTTTAGGAACATAAGGACTCGAAGCCGATGTTTTCTCTTGCGGTTTGACATTTATATTGGTATTTATCATACCAGGAGAAGGAACAGAAATCTTACGAACCGGTGGGAACGGTGTTTGACCAAGTGCTTGTTGAGAAACGTGTCCCGACATTGGCGGTGGCATTGATGAAACCGGTGGTGGTACTGAAGCGATTGGTGGAGGAACTGAAGCGATTGGTGGAGGAACTGAAGCAATCGGTGGTGGTCCTGCAATTGGCGGTGGTCCTGCAATTGGAACCGGTGGCATTGCTGGCTGAGCCGGTTGGTACTTTTGAGTAGGAGGTTTTTGAGCAATATTAGCATACGGATTAACTGGTGATTTCTTTGGAAGTGCTGGTTTTGCTGGTGTACTTATTGACATTGCTGGTGATGCATTTGACACATTACTTTTAACTGGGGCAGCAGCTCTGGCGGGTCTTGCTCCTGGTTTAGGCAATGCTATTGGTAATTCTTCAAAGAACGATTTTGATTTGGCGGAAGTTGTTGACGACGTTCTGGAAGAAGTAGAAGGTAAACCAGGCGTACTTGAAGGTGGTAAACCTCCAGTGGGCGGCGTACCTGAAAGTGGTAGGCCTGAAGGTGGTAGGCCTGAAGGTGGTAGGCCTGAAGGTGGTAGGCCTGAAGGTGGTAGGCCTGAAGGTGGTAGGCTTGAAGGTGGTAGGCCTGAAGGTGGTAAGCTAGATCCTCCTGGTGTACCAGCTGGCGATTGACTAGGAGCATATTTATTCACCGTATGTCTTGCAGCAGGTTTGATTTTTTTCATAATTAGAGAATCAGGGAAATCGTAAGCATCATTTTTCTTTTTTGCAGCTTCTAAATTTTTATTGAATTCTTGTGCTTGTTTAACTTGTGCTGGTGGAGTATAAGATTTCATTGGAGCTGCTTTACTTGGAATGTATGAATGACTTGGCTTTTTAGTTGCACTACTAGTTGTACTTTTCACTTCTTCTTCATCAAGAAGATCATCATCTAATTCTAAGAAATCAAATGATTTCTTGGTAACAAGAGGAATTCTATTTGAGTCTGATACCGAACTTGAATCTGCTGGGTCTGAAATTTTTGATTCTGAACCAATTGAATTCGAATTGGACTGAATATTATCGAAAAATCCATCTTCTTCACTAAACAATTCATCAAGTTTCTTTTCCAAATCATTTGGCTTTGATTTGATTTCTTCCTCAACATTATTAATCTCGATTCCATTTTCTAAATTATCTTCAGTGTCAGCAACTTGTTCTGATTCCCAAGGTAATTGGTTATGTTCTTCTGTTTGAGACCATGGTAATTCAGGTTCAGATTGAGACTGTATATCTTCTGTTATTTGAGATGGTGGATCTACAATTTCTTGTGCAGCTTGATTTTGAATATCTTGAGCCACCTCTGGTTGAACTTGGTCATCCCAAGGAAGATTTTGTTCTTGTCCTTCAGACTCCCAAGGAAGATTTACATGTTTAGGCTCATCAATCCATGGAAGATTTTCCTTTTTAGGTTCGTTCCATGGGAGATTTTCTTCAGGTTGACTTTCACTGGCTTCCCATGGTAATTTTTCTTTGTTCTCGGAAAGATGCTCTGTCTCTTTTGATTCCCATGGAAGGGTATCTGATTCTTCGGGAGTAGGCTCTATTTTCTTTGGTTCAATCCAAGGTAAAGTGTCTTGAGTTTCAGACTGTTCTGGTAAAGACTCTTGAGTTCCAGACTGTTCCCATGGTAGGGTTTCTTGAGTTTCAGTCTGGTCCCATGGCAATGAGTCTTGAATTTCAGCCTTGTCTTCCTGTTGTGAAGCCTCTTTAGTTTCAGGTTGTTCTTCCCAAGGTAAGGACTCATGAGTTTCAGCCTTATCTTCCCATGGTAAACCATTTTGAGTTTCAGGCTGTTTTGGTAAAATCTCTTTAGTTTCAGTCTGTTCTTCCCAAGGTAAGGACTCTTTAGTCTCTACCTGTTCTTCCCAAGGTAATGTATGCTGCTGTGCAATTGGCTTGCTAGCTTCGACTGGCTCGACTGGCTCGACTGGCTCGACTGGCTCGCTAGATTTGATTGGTTCAGGTAATTGTTCTGACTCCCAAGGTAATTTCGATTTTGTTTCTTCTTCCCAGGGTAATTTCGACTCTGTTTCTTCATCCCAAGGTAGTTTGGATTGTACATGATCTAAGATTGAATCATGTTCTGAAGTTTCCTCTTTCGACTCGTGGTGTTTGGAGGAACTCTCAAGATTCAAACTAGAGAGATCTTTGTCTGAATTTTCCGAAACAACATGGAACGGAGAAATATTAGATGCTAAACTTGCTTTTTTAACAGTTTCCTCATCATCAAAATCAAGTTTATTTTGTTTTATTGAATTTTCAAATGCTTCCGATTGATGTTGATTATTTTGGAAATTTTCATCAATTTCAATTTCATTAGGTGCTGGAATCCAAACCGAATTTCTTCTTAATATGGAATCTTCAGTATGTTCAGCCGAACTTTGTGCTAATGATGAAAGAGTTTCATCAAAAGATTTTTTATCTTGATTATTCTCTTGAGTCATTGATTGTGAAGCTTCATTACCTGCTGTCATTATAACGCTAACTCTTGGTTGTTGAGAAACGGAACCTTCTTGAGGTTTCAGCAGGAAATTCTGACTTTTCCGCTTACTACGACTATTTCTGTTCTTCTTTGGCGGCATTAGTTTGCATTCAATTGATTCTAACTGGAAATATATAGACGGAAATTGTTGTTATGTGGCCAAGTGATCTCGTAGTCACGTGTGGTGCACTGGTGTTTTGTCGGAGTTTTTCATTGCTTCACATTGGAAATGCGTCTCCTCTTCTCATAAACCCGTACCGCAAAAAACCTCGCAAACCTCGTTTAATTTTTTGAGCGCGTCCTACACCCGTGCACCATCCGATTTCACAATCATTGATTACACAATCGCATCTCGTACTTTAAATCCATACACCAAATTTCTCGTACTTACGGCCAAACCTGTGCTTACTATTATCTATTCTCTTTTTATCCGGGCTGTGTTATCTTAAAAACCCTAGAAATACCTAATCTAGTAATATCATCCAATTACGAAGTATACAGCCTCATCTGCATAATAAGTCTAGCCTAATTTAATTTTTAAATACGGCAATTTTTAGTAATATTTGATGATAAAAAAGCCTCGTTTGCCCCATCCTCATCGGTAATTAGGCGGGCGTGCACTTGGTTCAAAAAGCCATCACTGCGGTTAATAACCTGATAATTTTCTATTTTTATCCCATAACTAAAAACTGCTCCGCATAAGATTGGCACCCATTAATATATACGGACAAAGTATAGAAAAACTGTTTTGAAAAGAATTTAATGATAACAAAATGGGTAGAAGAAAAATTGAGATTCAACCATTAACCGATGACAGAAATAGAACTGTTACATTTGTTAAAAGAAAAGCTGGATTATTTAAAAAGGCTCATGAATTAGCTGTATTATGTCAAGTTGACTTAGCAGTTATAATTATCGGAAATAATAATAAATTATATGAATTTAGCTCTGTTGAAACAAAAGAACTTCTTGGTGCTTATCAATCAATTAGAAAACCTCATGAACTGAAATCACCTGCAAATTATGGTAGTTATAAAAAGAAGAAGCATTTAAGTGATAATATTAATAATACAATTATTGATGATATTTCAATTGATGAAAATATTGATAGTGATTATGAATCTGATACTCCGGAACCAAAACGTCAAAAAAGGTCATTTGAAACAATGAATAATCCAATTTATAAAAATACTAGAGATTCACTGTCTGGTACAAGAAGCCATAGTAGAGATAATTCACTTTCATCTTCTGCAAATAATCATCGTCCAGTTTTAAGAGTTCAAATTCCAGTTGATGCTAAAAGTAATTCAAATGATAATGATAGTGCTAAAACAATAACTGCTTTAGATACAAGTAAAAATTCTCGTCAAGAATCTTCAAAAATTGGTAATGATTCAAAATTAAAATCAAATGAAACAACTGGTGGATTATCATCTTCTGATCTGAATCAAAGTCCTTCTTCAGGTAATAATAGTACAACAAATCAACAAAATCATCATCAAAATTCAAGTTCAAATGCTCCAAATATTTATACTCCAAAATATTCAAGCTTTAGTACATTTAGAAGTCCTGATAGTAGAAAACCAATAACTCAATTACCACTTCCAATTCAAAATAAATCTCAAACTTCAAGTCCTTCAAGTGCAACTGCTCCTCCTTTACCAAGTGGTATGACATCATTTTTTGGTTCATTACCACAACCTTCACCATCTGGACAATTTCCTCCTTTAAATCCTATAACTGGAAATACTAGTAATAATAATAATGGTGGGAATTCGGCGCTACCTACGCCAATGTTGAATCAATTATTCAATCAACATTATAATCAACAAACTGAAGAAAATGGTAATTCTCAACAATCAGCTAAATTTAAACCACCTTATTTTAATGCATCTCAATTTCCTATGAAAGATGATCAAACTCCTGTTAGTGGACTACCTTCACGTTATGTAAGTGATATGTTCCCATCACCGTCTAATTTTTACGTTTCTCAAGAATGGCCTACTGGTATGACACCAATTCATTCAAATGCTCCTCAATACTTTATGAATATGCTACCGAGTGGTGGTGGAAATGGTGGTAATAATGGCAATAATGGTAATGGTGAAAATAGTGGGAATGGTAATCCCAATAGTAATAGTGGTCAGCCTACGAATAATAATTCTCGAAATCAACCAAATCAACAAGTTGGATCTCCTGTTCAATATATGGGGCCTTTTAATGCTTACAATATTAACGATAAAAAATTTAATAAGTAAACGTTAAATTAGGGTGTAAATTAGAAGGAAAGCCAATGTTGTAATCATATATAATTGCTTTCATGTACAATAAAGAATTAAATTTTATTATATATAATTACTGTATATACTTCATGTACATCTAAATCTAGTATTCGCAGTCAATTATGTAAAGTGGTCATGATAATAAGGGCATCAACCCTATTATTTGGCGGCTTGCACGTGATGTATTTTTTGGGTGCGACCGCATTTATATGCACACCTCGGTGTTTACATGCAGTACCTCACAGTTTCAAAAAATTTTCACTACTGCTGTAGGACTGCACCGCACTCCTCACTCAATATTGAAATTTTTTTCACAAATTTTTATAGGAAGCTTTTTCTAAACTATTACATTTCCATCAATATAGCATAGGATCACCATTGCAAGATGAAGGTATGTTTAATCCTTTAATATAATAATGAAATCCATCAATACGTGAATCAAAATCAATTATATCCATTTAAATAATATCATTAATATTGAATCTAAATCTACATCATTAATCATTACTATAATTGAAAAAATTTCATTAATTATCAAATAAATTCATTACTAACATCTTTAGTTAAATATTTCCTACCCAGCCAACGGTACTCAAAAATGTATTGAAATTGAAGATGACCACAAATTACGTGTTTTCTATGAAAAACGTATGGGTCAAGAAGTTGAAGGTGACTCAGTTGGTGATGAATTCAAAGGTTACATTTTCAAAATCACCGGTGGTAACGATAAACAAGGTTTCCCAATGAAACAAGGTGTTATGCATCCAACCAGAGTTAGATTATTATTAGCTAAAGGTCACTCTTGTTACAGACCAAGAAGAAACGGTGAAAGAAAGAGAAAATCCGTTAGAGGTTGTATTGTTGGTCAAGATTTAGCTGTCTTATCTTTAGCCATTGTTAAACAAGGTGATAGTGATATTGCTGGTTTAACTGACGATACCGTTCCAAAAAGATTAGGACCAAAGAGAGCTAACAACATCAGAAAATTCTTCGGTTTAACTAAAGAAGATGACGTTAGAGATTTCGTTGTTAGACGTGAAATTGTCAAAGGTGACAAAACTTACACCAAAGCTCCAAAGATTCAACGTTTAGTTACTCCTCAAGTTTTACAAAGAAAGAAGGCTTTGAAAGCTCAAAAAATCAAGAATGCTCAACATCAAAGAGATGCTGCTGCTGAATACGCTCAATTATTAGCTGAACGTTTACATGAACGTAAAGCTGAAAAAGCTGAAATCAAAAAGAGAAGAGCTTCTTCTTTAAAAGCCTAAATATACATTAAATGAATTTTCTTTACAAAGAATATTTATAAATATATATATATAAATAATAATGTTTTACCATAATTATGGGCTATATGTATCTAATAGATGATTGTGTCATATAACTTGCTTTTTATTTGATTCTGTAGTTTCTTCACTACTTCTCTTTCTAGCTAATCTTTTAATGTTTTCATAAACTTGATGAGTTGTCAAATTAGTTTCATGAGTGAAATTCTTTTTCAAATAATTATCTTGTTGTTCTTTATACCTTGGATCTCTTAAAAGTGTCTTAAGATGTTCATCAAATCTATCTTCATTTATCATTTTACCTGTGAGAGGACACTTTATAACTCCAGTCTTATGTTTGTTTCTTTTTATACGTGATTCACCTGCAGCTCTAATTTTCATTCCTTTAGGCAAAGTCGATTCCTCGGTTTTATCTAATGACACTTTCTGTAAACCGTTCGCTTCTATTGTTTTCTCTGTCACCTCTGAATCCTCTGACTTTGGTTCTTCTCTTGGTCTCACTGTATCCTTGATGATCTCTTTACTTTTAGCTTCAAGGGATCTGTAGAGTAATTCATCCCTTGATAATGCCTTAGAAAGTTCTGTAACTTCATCTATACTACTGAAGCCAACTTTTGTAACTAATGTAAAATCTTGCCAGTCTATTGAAACATAATGAAGTTCATGATCTCGTTTACGTTTTGCATCTTCATTCATTTTTTCTTTGTGTTGCTTTGCATATTTGGCTCGCTGTTGAGCCAAGGTCAATATTTCTTCGGGATGACTTATTCTATGCTGTATATCTTCGTTTTCAGGCTGATCAGTGTTTGTGTAGAAATTTATCACTATTGAATATTGCTGCACATATGATTGGAATAATTTATTTAAAGAATGAGTAGGTCTGAGAAATTCAAATTGATGCTTGTTTCCTTTCTCCTCTTGATGATTATATAGGGATTTGCTATAATTTGGGCCATTTCTAGCAGTGAATAATGCAGTTAGTTTGATGACCTCCAAATCTTGCGATGAGATGGGTGGTAAGTCTGTGTGGAAGAGGAAGTCTTTTGGTTTCAAAATCGATTCTGTGGCTGCTGATTGAGTGACTTCATCTGATGATATTTCAGTTCCTCCTTTTAGTTTCCATTGGTAGTAGTCGTAGTGAATATCACCTTGTTTTAAGAAAGAGAACTTATCGCTCTGATTACTATTTCTCAATCTGTCTTCGAAAGACTGTCCGTTCTTTAGCACATATCCCACGGTCTTGTCAATAGTATCCCTGATATCTTCGGGTGGAACGTTGGGCGGCATGGCTAGTGAGTGAGATCAGGTAAAAACTTATCAAAAAGATTAGAGGCTAATTTAGGAAGGTTGGCTCGGAAGCGTCTTCGCACTGGAAAATTATGTTGCAACCTGAATCATTTGATACTTGTAAATCTACTTATTCCTATCATTCACTATGTCGGTATCTGTTCATGCTAGCGATAGTGATAGTGATAATTCTCTAACCCACGATCTAGATCAAATTGGAAGATGGAATCTAAATCTTTTATCTACCTACATAAATAAGGAAAACTTACCCAATTTACCTAATCTTCCCAACATACCCAGACTTCCGTCTATTGAGCTCAAAAATTTTACTAAAATACAGGAAGTTCCTTCGGAGATCTCTCGGTACGTCTCCGAGTATTCCACCAGTATAGGAGATGTCAGCAAAGAGGATCATATCATTAACTCAATTAAGACTGCTATTTCCACTAGGATTCAAATGAATAATTTTCTACATGATTTAGATATCGGATTATCATTTACCACAGCTATAGGAAGACTTCAACCTCTTACTGACGTGATACATGAAGCCATCACTTTACCGGCGGAAGATTTAAGTGATTTCGAAGATTATGAGATAGAAGATGAATTAAAAGTAACTGAACCAGCTGGTGTAAAATCAATTGCTAATACGTTTCAACCACTTTTAAATGATATTGTCATACCGGAAGAAGAACAATCTGGAATCTCAAAACCACATCATAAACATAAACAACGGAAAAGAACTCCTGATGTTCTTTCAGATGATACTACAGGGAGTGATTTGGATAATATAGAAGGGTTATCATACGACGAAGCAAACGCCTTAACTCATTTAGATTCTTTGGATGACTTCTACAAAGAGGATTTATTAAGACAAAAGATTCAAAGGATTCAAAGCCATGAGAACTTAAGCCAACAGCTGAAGAATAAGTTGGTTACAAGACTTATGATGGGTAATTACTACAAATATATTAATAACAAATTGAAATCAGATAATGGTCAGCTTCTTCCTAAACCAAGTAAAGACATGCTTACTGTTGCCATTCCTGGACAAGAGTCAAAAGAGACTTCCCCGTATTCCAATATGAATGAAAGTGGTGATCTAGATAGAAACGGTCAGGATATCATAATGGAAGAAGACGAGTATATTGACGATGATGAAGTTTTCATCACTGAAGAGGATCAAGTTCCGTCTTTCAATGATGCTCCTTTCAATCAAGTCATGGGCTGTTCACATTATCAAACAAACTGTAAAGTTGAATGTCCTACATGTTTTAAATGGTTTCCTTGTCGTTTTTGTCATGATAATGAAATTACAGATCATAAACTTGTTCGCTCAGATATAAAGCATATTTTATGTATGCATTGCAAAGTTCCACAAGTTCCAGAAACAAATTACTGTGTAAATTGTGAAAACGAACTAGCCAACTATTTCTGCTTAAAATGTAGATTATATGATAATGATCATACTAAAGATATTTACCATTGTGAAAAATGTGGTATTTGTCGACTTGGATTAGGATTAGGTAAAGACTACTTCCATTGTGATGAATGTAACATATGTTTATCCATTGATTTAAAAGAACGACATAAATGTTTAACCAATACTACACATTGTAATTGTCCTGTTTGCAATGAGTATTTATTCACTTCAGTACACAAGGTTGTATTCATGAAATGTGGACACCTGATTCATCAGAGTTGCTACGATGAGTTAAGTAAACATTCTTACAAATGTCCGCTATGTAAGAAAACTGTTGTTAACGTTGAAACACAATTTAGAATATTAGACCAAGAAATCAGACAACTGCCTTTACCATTACCTTACAATTTATGGAGATGTATAATAAGTTGTAATGATTGTAAAGGTAAATCCAATGTTGCATATCATGTTCTTGGACTAAAATGTAAATACTGTCAAAGTTACAATACTAATCAACTAAAACTAATAAAACCCGAGGAAGAGGCACAAGAAGAAAATATCTCATCTACTGACATGGAAGAACGTGATAATAGTAGGATTCATACCATGAGTCTCATACAAAATAGTCTACTGAATAATTTCCGCATTGGTGAACAGAGCTTCCTGGAAGAACCAGAATATGATGGTGATAGCGATAATGATGAAGATGATAATGATAATCATGATAATTCATATAGTATAGTTGGATTGAAAGCACTTACTAATTCACTTTTAGGAAATTTTCCTGGAGTTTCAGCCAGTGACGTATCTACATCGTCTATAACTGCAATTTTCCAATCATTTATCAATAATATGAATGGAGATTTAGAAGATAATGATGATATTGATAATAATAATGAATCAGATTCTGATATTCATGTTGGAGGTCTTTAAACCCAAAAGTTTTACGTTTTGAATTTTGGCAGAATTTCAACTAAAATTGTTAGATTTTTGGCACTTTATATTATAAATTAGCAGCCAAATGTTGGAAATGCATAACGGTATAAATTCCTCCCAACAATTCAGCGACATTTTTAGACACACTTCTGTTTAAGGAAATTCCGCTGAGGCATCAGCAATTTTTTCAACACTTTTGTCCCACTATTTTACATTATAGTCACACTACCGAATAATGCCTCATAATAATATAGGGCTTCATTGCCTTCAAAATCTCCAAATTAAGTACTGTTATGTATTATTGTTTGTGCGATTAACTATATCACAATTTAATAAAGATATAGCACAAGATATAGCACAAATTTTAATGTATAAAATAGCTAGCAACGTAACAATTTTTTGCAAACGTAACATCAATGGCTTTGGCCAACCTTCATCCAACCTCTTATCTTATCAAGTATATACACATATTTGGTTAGCAATATCTCTGTAAGCTGTCGTATAAGTAAACGAAATGTCACCGCGATGCAGATGAAGCGCGACATTTGTCCCACCCAAAAATGGCGTATGATTCTTTAAATAGCCTGTGAACGTGGAGCAAACTGATTGACTATATTTTGATTAATAGTGAACTTGACAAGGTAAAATGAACTCTATAAAAATCCTTGTCGATTCTCTAGATAATCTTTATTCTAATCAAGATTCTAGCCATACATTTCTAGATTCAATCCATGAATATGTTGATGACGATAATAACGATAATGATAATAATACTATAAATGAACCAGAAAATAATGAAAAGATTAATGACCCCATAAATGAAGATGAAAATTTAGATACAAGTCCAGAAGTTACTCCTTCACCTCCGGAATCTGGAAATGATTTTAATGATTGTAAACCTTGGTTTTCTACAATATCTGACATGATATTATTTTTACCTAATTATTTAATTATTAAACCTATATTTTTTTTATGGTATTTAATTACTTATCCTTTCACTTATATATATGAAGGTCCATCAGAAGATGAACATTCAATACTTCTTGATGATAATAGAGATAGTATAAATGAAAAAACAGAACTAATAAAACAAGAAAATATAATCGCTAATACAATTAAATCCCCTACTGCATCTTCAAAATACATTATACCTCCACCTCAAAGACTTTTCCCTCTTTCAAGAAATCCAGGTAGGAAAAGAAAGAAGAAGACTCTAATTCTTGATTTAGATGAAACTTTAATTCATTCTCTTTCAAGAGCATCACCAAGATCATTTGGAGGACATGGTTCAACTCAAATGATTGAAATAAAGTTAAATAATATTGCAACCCTTTACTATGTCCATAAAAGACCTTACTGTGATTATTTCTTAAAAGAAATTGCAAAATGGTTTGAACTTCAAATTTTCACTGCCAGTGTTAAGGAATATGCTGATCCAATAATAGACTGGCTTGAAAGTGAAATAATCAATTATGTTCACCCAACAGATTCAAAATCAAAACTTCAAAAATATCCCAGTCTTCAGAATGGTAATTTAATGGAAACTCCAAGAGTATTTACAAAACGTTATTATAGAAATGATTGTACTTATAGAATGGGAGTTGGCTACATTAAAGATTTATCTAAGTATTTTCCTAAAGATGATGATTTAAAGAATGTCGTTATATTAGATAATTCTCCTATAAGTTATGCATTACATGAAAATAATGCTGTTATGATTGAAGGTTGGATTAATGATCAAGGTGATCGAGACTTATTAAATTTACTACCTATGCTACACAGTTTGAGTCTATGTATTGATGTGAGATATATTTTGGGATTAAGAGGTGGTGAAAAAGCTTTTGAAAGATAATTTCAATAGATTTGGCTTTTGAAAATAAAGAAAGGTTGGAAAAACATGAAAATAAAGATAGGTTGAAAACCTTATCTAATATTTGTAAATATGAAATTTTTAATAGAAATAAATTCGCAACTGAAAAATTAAATATACTGTAAATTTAAACGGTAAATGAGTTTATATCAAACGATTTCTCAGATCCAAAATTACTCTGAATTAAATACTACTCAATTGAATGAATCCCTTTTTGAGTTGGGAACATTTCTTAGAGAGTCTGAAGCCAGGGAAGATGAGAATGTATTCAAGTTGATTCCAACTTTGATAGATTTAACCAACTCTTTAAATGATCCACAATTGTACTCCCAGATTCTCCGAGTCTTGATCAATTTGACTGCAGATAGTGAAAGAAATAGGAATGAGTTGGCCAACATCAAATCCTCGTCATTCGAAACATTTTGGTCTGATGTGAAGGCCCGTCTTGTGAACTTTGGTGATAACGAAAGACTCATCTTATTTTTAACTCAATTCATCCACAACACAGAATTCTTGAAAGATTACACTCAGTTTCTTCACGGAGTCGACATAACGTCTTCATTACTCGACGCTTTGAACAGGGTAGAATCGGAAGAAGATGTCGATGAATTTTTTGACTCTTACGTTAACGTATTAGACATAGTATCAGAAATTGCAAATAATGTCGAGCCTGAACAACTTTGGCACAGTATTGGTACGACCAAGTTTCAAGAGTTAATTAATTTACTAGATTTATTTATTAGTAGAATCTCTAATGAGACTTCGTTGCCTTCTGAGGCTGGTGAAGCGTTTGATCTGTTGTCAAACATTATATTCAGAGCCACTTTAATTTCTGATATTCCAACAGAAGACTTTAATTTTAATCAAAAAATCTTACACCAACTTGCCACCATTGGAAGTATAAATCCTTCATTCGATACCATAACAATGATAAACCGTCGTTTGTTTGCTTCTAGTGGAAACATCACGTCCATGCCTCATTACAATAACTCCAACGATATTGAGTCAAACATATCATTTATATCAAACAAAAATGCATACGCTGCAAGTGCAGGAGCAATTGGATTAGGGAACTACGTCACAAGTGCAGAGACTAAAGCTAGACTCACTTCCAAGTTTGTTACTCAGCATAATCTTCAAGCATTCTTCAATATAGGTTTTGCAGATATGGTTCAATATCAAGCATTCCATTTACTCAATAATATAATGAACCAAGACTGTGCAGTAATTATTCTCGAAAATAATGATATTTCCAACAAATTGCAAGCTATCACCAAAGCCGTAATTGATAATGCTACGTACTACAAGGAGATTTATCAGCTTTATATGAAGTTTTTGAAGAAACTTTTAAGTGCAAGTGACATTATACATTTAAATCAATGTGAAGCATTTCTTGAATACATTGAATCAAGTGAAGACAAAATAGAAGTTGAAGAAGTGTTTCTAAAAGTACTGCAAAAGATATGTTCTGATTTGAACAAATCTTTATCGTGTGTATCTAAATCTCTTCTTATAAAGACTTTGAAGTACGTTTTTTCAGATAGTAATACAAATTCTAATGTGAATGTGATGTTTTTGCTTGAAAAATTGAAGTCTATAGCAGTTACGATCCCACATGTTAATAAGATACTCAAATTATGTGAGCCTGGAACTGAGATTGAAACCACAATTTTTGATCCACTATGGAAATTTCTTACCAATTTACATCAGTCATTAGAAAATTCAATTTTGCAACCCCAGAATGCGCCACGAACTCAATTTGATGCATTACTTAATAACAGTAAATTTGTGGCCGCCACAATTTTGAAATCACTTCCACAAAGAACTGATTTATCTGAAGTATGTAATTTCATCTTGCGATTAAAATAAGTAGATAACTTAAATATTATAGCTTTATACACGGCCATTTCAATTGCCTTACATTCACTACCCTACCGGTTATTAGCGGCATCACGCCGCACCTTTCCTGATTAGGTTTAGCGCGGAAATTCACAAATGTTCCGCTTATAAAGTGACGGAAATTTTCAGCTTTTTTTGCAATATATAATACTTCATTCAAAAAAATGTCTTTCTTCAGCCATATTACCAGAGAAGCTCCTGATCCAATAGTTAGGATCATGGAGGCTCATGCCGTTGATACTTTCCCTCAAAAAGTTGATGTTACCATCGGTGTTTATAAAACCGAAAAAGGTGACAGTTCATATGTATTTCCAGCTGTAAAACAAGCTAAACAAATTCTAGCAGAAAATGATCCAGGTCATTGTTACACTCAAATGGCAGGTATTCCAGAATTCCTCAAAGGTGCTAGAAATGTTATTTTTGGTGAAAGAAATGCTCAAGAAGGTAAAATTGCCTCTTTGCAAACTATCTCCGGTACCGGATCTCTTCATATGGCATTCTCATTCTTAAATCATGCTGGTTATAATGATTACTACTTGGGTGTTCCAACTTGGGGTAACTATGAACCAATGATTAAGTATGCTGAAGCTAAAAATACTGTCCACTTTTATAATCATTTAAGTGAAGAAACTAATGAAATTGATTTTGATTGTCTTAGAAATGAAATGAATTCTGCAAAAGAAAAATCTGTGTTTGTTTTACAAGCATGTTGTCATAACCCAACAGGTACTGATTACTCCAAAGATCAATGGCGTGAAATCGCTACTCTTGCTAAAAAGAATAAGATTTTCTTAGTTCTTGATTCTGCATATATTGGTTTTGGAAGTGGGTCTACTGATGAAGATGCTTGGGGAATTAGACATATTTATGAACAACAATTAGAATTCATAGTTTGTCAATCATATTCAAAAAACATGGCATTATACTCTGAAAGAGTTGGTGCTACCCATGTTGTAGTTCAAGATGAAAATTTAGTTGCTAATGTTCAAAGTCAACTTGTTGCTGCTTTCAGATCTGAGTGTTCATTTGCTCCTGCTTTTGGTGCAAGAGTTTCTGCCATTATCATGAATAGTCCAGAACTCACTAAAACCTGGAAACAAGATATTCAAGATGTTTGTGGTAGATTGAAATCTGTAAGAAATCAAATTTACTCTAATTTAGTTGATGCAAAAACTCCTGGTAACTGGGATCATGTTGTTAAACAAAAAGGTTTATTCTGGTACCCTGGATTAAAACAACACCAAATCAAAGCATTGAATGAACAATTCCATGTGTACACTTCCGGTAACGGTAGAGTCAATGTTGCTGGATTAAATAACAGTAATATCGAATACTTCTGTTCTGCTATAGATAAAGCTGCTAGATTATAATTATTCAAAAGTTTATGCCCATTGCCTAAAATACGTAAATAGATTTAAAATTATTTGCTTTAAGTTATAAATGTAGAATATTGATTACATACTAAGTAAAATGTGATAAACAAATATTATCTAATGATACTAAATAAAAATGCATTATGAGTTGAGAAGTAGTCGAAAACAAAATTTCAAGTGTCAGTAAGTTAAACGTCATACTTGTGATGAATTTTCTTTAGATGTGCTTTAAGATTATCTTTCCTATTAAAACGTTTACCACAATCAAGTTCTTCGCAATGATATGGTTTTTCAGATGAATGACTTTTAAGATGTCTCTTAACATGTTCTGGCCTTTGAAATCTAGCTTGACATAAAGGACATTGATGCTTCTTTTTAGGATCTGAATTATCAACTTTTTCGTTAACTTTGATGGGTAGTTTTAAATCAGATGACATAATGCTATCAGCAACTTCTTGAATTGATTGACCATGAGCAGAATTTAATCTAGTAGATGAAGAAGATATTGATGAAGAAGTTGAAGATGTGGATTGTGAAAATTGTTGAAGTTGTCCTTGGTTAGAGAAGGTTGCCATTGGAGGTAGAAGTCCATTCATCTTACCATTATATTGTAGTGAACTAGTTTGTTGATTTCCAAACTTTGAATTAGTTATGGATGCTAAATCAACTGATGCAGGAAATGATTTTGTGAAAGCAGTAGCACTTCGTTTTAGATCAGGTTTAACCATATTATTATGAACTAATTGTGGCAGTAATAAATCAATACTAGAATTACTTTTCATTGTCGTAGGTTTATTCAATTGATGTGGAGGAATTCTATAGTTTAATGAACTTTCCAGATGATTATTTTGTAAATCAGTTAATGAATTATTGTAATGTTGATTGTCCATTGGTAAAGTACTTCCCGATAACGTAGTAAATGATCTTCCAATTGAGTCATGAGCATAAAAGTTACCAGGAGTAGAATTTGAACTTAAATTATAATCAAAATTAGTTTCAAAATTTACTTTTGATAAATCAGCGTTACCTTGAAAGTTTTCATCATTTTCTTGACCAGAATTTACTTTTTTATTAGCAATCATATTTAATTTTGAGTTTTGAGTTTCAGGATTAAAATTACCATAAGATTTTGCTTTTTTCAATTGTTTAAAAGCATCATCATCTTGATCTTCAATTTTAATTAATTCTAAATTATCATTTCTTGATGATGTGTATGTTGTTGCACTCGTTGCACTACCTGGTACGCTATTAGATGCCTTATTAATAGGGCTAAAATAAGTGTTGACTTGTTTTGAATTTGAATAAATTGCTCCTGGTGTTTGTAAAGGAGTTCCAATATCATCAATTTCACTTGACACACTTTCAACTTTTGGAGAAATGAAAGAAGAAGGAGTATAAAAAGGGTTTAAAGAGCTGATACTTGGTTGTTTTGAATGACTCAAATTTTGAAATGAAGCAGATTTTGTTGCTTGATTTAAAAATGTATTGTTGTTACCGTCTAGCGATATTCTTGATCTTGATCTTGAATGTTTAACTTTTGAAGAATGTGGAGTTTTTACAATTTTACTTGATTGACCACCATTAAAATTTGTTGTACCTTGATTTGAAACAAGATTTACAGGTGATAATGTTGAGTTATTTGATCGGAGAGGAGTGTTATAAGAATTAGAAAAAGATGCTGATTTCATGCGGCCAATTCTGGCAGGGGTCGTAGTTAAATTTGTTGGTGAATGCTTTTGATGTGGAGGAGGATGAGGATGAAGATGAATATTTTGAGGATTTTGGGACAGAGGCGAATCCAGAAGAGATTGATTTGAAATTGATGAAGATAATGGAGGTATTGAGGATTCCATACTATAAATTGTATTACTTGAATGAGAAGGATGGAAATCATTTTGACCCTTATTTGATAAATTATTATCATAATAATGTTGATATAAATTTGTTGGAGGTTCTTGGCTTATTGAATATTGTGAAGAAACTGATAAATTTTTTGAATGTCCATTCATAAAATTCATATTTACACCATTTGAATAACCTGAATCATCAACATCATCACTATTTTTCATTAAATTATTATAACCAGCTATTTCATCTAACAGAATATTTTTAGTGTGATGAAAATTTTGATAACCATGATTAGGATCAACAGAAAAATTCCTTGAATGTTGAGGTAATGAATTATTTTGTGATATTGGAACAACTTCTTCATTTGCAAGATTATTATTATGATTTGAAAAGATTTGATTTTCATCATCTTCATCATTTGATTTATCTAAATTACCATCATTATTTGAATTTTCCGCATTGAATTGATCAAGATTATATAAGTCGGCGTTATTAATATACATTAATGAATCACCACCAATATCGAATGGTTGAGATAGCTGAGTTGGAGAACTTACAAGGAACTTGTCCATGCTATCAATAAATGATATTGACAATTAAATCAAACGAAGCTGATAATAACACGCAATTTCGGTATCCGAAGTTAAGATAATTTTCTTTTTTAATCAAGAAAAAAATTGAAATAATATTAATGGGATTATAAGATAATTTTAATGAATTAAAATTACTTTAATGAACTTTTTAAAAGTTAAAATGCAATAAAATGAATTATTTTAAATTGAATATGCTTTAAAAATGCAAATACCAAAGGGTATAAATTGCTTAAAATGAAGTTGTTTTTTTATGGTGAAAATGAAAATTGCAAGTAGCGTGGAAATTCACAAAATTCAGGCAGTCTATAAACGGAATTGGGTAAAGTAATTTTTGTGTCGCAACGGATCAAACAGAAGAAAAAAAAAAGAAAAGAGAAATCCCCCGTTTTTAGTTCTAATTCATATCCGACCAAGCCCCCACTATGCGACACGTGCCCTGTCTGCGGTGTGTCCCCTCATTTCCGAGGGTGAGTCTCCCTCCTCGGCACTCACGTTTCCAGAGCCGAGAATCCAACGCGTTTTCACCTAAAAAGTGGGTCGAAATTAATTTTAGTTTAGAGGAGTACAAAGCGACTTTTTTCTTGAATTCACCGTACTTAATTGGTTATGATTTAGTGTTAATTATGTAAATGAATTTCATCGTTATCTATCAAGTTATATTGTCCTTAAGATTATTTGATACTACAAAAATCAATTCTATGCAATATTAAATACGTTATAGATTATCCTATTTCCTCATAGCAATCTACTATGCGCTCGCATGTGCCGAAATTTATAACAATAGCGTAACTGACGCAACTTTTTAATTGATTGTAGATATAGATTAATTTCAACTCCAATTATTTGCATCATAATAGGGATTTTATTTAAATGAAAATTATTTTATAATCAAAATCGAACTTCTAACCTATTTTTCATTATATATAATTTTATATTTGCCGTAATTTTAGTTTTTCACTTGCACATTCCATACTCACTAAAATTTATTCTATATGCACTGGTGGTGATACCTGGTCATTCTGTATGGCCAAGCAATAAGTGTAAAATATCTTGCTTTTTGACTTATACTTAATAGTGTCTTACGCGGGCAGGCATTCCAAGTTATTTATCCCACACTATACTTCGGTTTATTGTTCCTCAAATCATGTGGCTGCAAAATCACTTTTGCGGAGGCATTATGGATCCTGAAATAAACTGCGGACCCGCCTAAAATTGTGCAGAAGCCGGTATGAATCTTTAAACCTTCAATTACCGTTTGGTAATTTAATATATTTATTTTATTATTTCCGCTCTATAAATAACATCCTTCTTATTCAGGAGATATTTTGTAATTATAATATCATAATCCGTGATTAAAGTTTGTAAAACTTTATGAAATTTATTTGGCTCACCTTTTAGTCAGCATCACTGCATCATAAATGTACCATTATTTGTCAACTTTAAACGAACGTTTGGGTCACAAAATTTACACTGTCAAATATTGTAAAACTACACTCAAATTTTTATTATCTACAATTTAATCATTGATCAACATATCAGTATCATTCTATACAACTTATGGGTTTTGTTGGACAAATTCAACACCCTTTTGGATGTTTTTAATTAAGGTGTCTTTAGCAGTCTTAACTAATTCTTCTTCGTGATCAGATAATTCACCTAATGGGTGAACAGCAGAAACACCTGATGGTCCTAAAGTAACTCTAGATGAGAAAAATTCAACACCTTCATCTTTGAATAATGGAGAATCAACGAAACTTGGTTCAACAACATCAACTTCACCGGCTAAACCGTTTAAAACGGAACCAGCAAATCTAGCACCAGCTTGTGCCATAGATAAAGTGGCAGATCCAGCACCGTCTTTAGCTTGAACAACTTCATCACCACCAAATTGAATTCTGTTAATTAAAGCGTCTCTAGTTTCGGTATCTAAACTCTTATATTTAGAAGTTTGAGATAATAATGGAACAATGGTAATACCAGAGTGACCACCAACAACAGTGATTTTTTCATTAACTGGATTGGTACCAGAAATTTCAGAAGCAAATCTTGAAGCTCTTAAAACATCTAAAGTAGTAACACCAAATAATTTAGATGCATCATAAGTACCTTTAGATTTGAAAACTTCAGCAACAATTGGAACAGTAGAGTTAACTGGGTTAGAAATAATTAAAACATTGGCTTTTGGTGCGTAATCAGCAACAGCTTTAGCTAAATCTCTAACAATTGAAGCATTGGTATTGAATAAATCATCTCTAGTCATACCTGGCTTTCTTGGAACACCAGCAGGGATAATAACAACATCAGATCCAGTCAATGCTTGTTCAAGATTTTCTGGGTTGTAACCTTTAACAGTGGAGTTGGTTGGAACATGCGAAACATCAGCAGCAACACCTGGAGCTCCTCTTAAATCATATAAAGCTAAATCGGTAACTTTATGGTTTAATTTCATTAATAAAGATAATGGTTGACCAATACCACCATTAGCACCTAAAACGGCAACTTTATAAGCAGATGAAGCACTGGAGGAAAATGATCTGGTAGCAATTTTAGTGAACATTGTTGATTGATTCTTTACAAACTTGAAAAAAAAAACTTTTCTCGACAATAAGTAGTATAGAAAAGGTGGAATAACCCGTATTTAAATTGGACTCCAGTTTTTTTTTCACTCGGTGTGTCCCTTACAATAACGTCCGTATTAACCACCAATTGGCCAATTAGAACTGCCGGTTTATCGCACCTCGCCGGATACTCCGAAATGTCTCAAACCCCAGGTTTTCTTCCACGGTTCCGATCCATCTGGAAACTTGCAATATGTACGTAATTTACACAGTTTTTTGTAAGAAAACTAAGTATTCTGATTTTGCTATGTAGGTTAATCTTACTCCGCTTACGGCTATCGTTCATTAACTCAATCATCCATGCCCGCTTGTTTTAAAGTCCGAGCCGTCGATCCGGACTGTAATCGCATGCCAGTTGCAACTTGCGCAGACATGTAATTTTGACCGGTTGCAATGAACGTGTTCAAAACTTATGACAACGAGTTGAGCTAATCATTTAGGTGGTTACTTGTTTGTTTGAACGTTCAATTGCAACTAACGGGTGTATGTAGGTTTTGCAAGAATTGTAGGAATTGTGACTGAAATAATGTTGAAAATTGCAAATCAATTATTCTAAGTATTTAGGCATTAGAAGATTTCTTACTAAATAATTTTAGTATTTGGTAAAAGTTTACTGAATTTACGCAATAGTTGCAAAAAGCTGCAAAAACTAACTTTTTTGAGAGAAACTTGTCGCAATTACAAACCTAGTTTAATACAAAAAAAAAGACACCTGAAGGACCGTAACTCAAGTTAGATCAGCCCAGAGGTTAAGTCTTTGACTTTGGACAGTATTATTAATCCAAAGCGTCACAGGTACAAGTGTTTTCGGACTGTCATCAATATGGCCGAACGGCTCTTTTACGGGCCAAAGGTTAGTGCGCGATCTGTGGTGTCATATAGTCTACATTGTTAAATTGTTTTACTGCATCGACTCGCCCAGTGACGATTCATCCTGATGATTGTATTGATTCTCTGCAGCTATAGGAATGTAGTATGGAAGAAACTTAAAAAGAAGGTAAATGGTGACGGGCCAACGGAGATGTAAGACTAAGTAATCAACGTGTGACTAATAATGTAAAACTTTTGTCATCTGTCGCAGCTAATAAAGAACAATGGCTGCAAAAACAATTTGCAACAAAGCTGAAATTCTATAGCTAGCATCATTTACGGTAGCCAAGACGAAGCCAAGTACTTCGCCAAAGATTCGAAAATGATATCATGTAAGCGATTTCAACTCTCATAATTTTTCGGTAAATTTTTCACCCATCAGGCCACAATTTTCACCCACTTTAATACTTTAACATTCGACTAAGTCTATGGGTAAACGAGAGACGCAGTATACACAACAATCAAAGTCAAAACCTTCACATTACTTGACGGTACCGAAAAGCTTGTTTGTTAAACCAGCCCGTGAAAGGCAAACGTGAAAATTAAAAAATCGGTTATTCAAGGCGATTTAGGCCGGAACCGCAAAATTTTCAGTATAAGATGCGGGCTTACGACCGGAAACCGGTGACTTTTTTTTCACTGCGAAAACTTATTGTATGTTATCTTCGAATCTAAGTTCTTTTCTTTACTTCATTTCTTGATAAAATGACGTTCATCAAAAGAATATTGCCAAATGCTAGGCAGTTTACTAACTTTGCTAGATTTCAATCAACCATGTCAGGTTTAGATTCATCTAAAGTTCAAATAACAAAGACAACTACCCCAAAACAGCTTATACCAAATGAAAAATTAGTGTTTGGAAACTCTTTCACTGACCATATGCTCGAGATCGAGTGGACTCTGGCTGCTGGATGGGGAACTCCAAAAATTAGTCCTTACCATAATTTATCTCTTGATCCTTCAACAATAGTTTTACACTATGCATTTGAAGCTTTTGAAGGTATGAAAGCATATCGTGATTCTGATAATAAAATTAGAACCTTCAGACCAACTAAAAACATGGACAGAATGAACTCTTCTGCTGAAAGAATCGCTTTACCAACTTTCGACGGTGAAGAATTTTTGAAATTAATCGACGAATTTTTATTAGTTGATGAACGTTTCGTTCCAAGTGGTGCTGGTTACTCTTTGTATTTAAGACCAACTATCATTGGTACCACTGCCTCTTTGGGAGTTGGTATTCCAGATAGAGCCCTTTTATATGTCATTGCTTCACCTGTCGGTCCATACTATAGTTCTGGATTCAAACCTGTCGCATTAGAAGCTACCGATTATGCTGTTAGAGCTTGGCCAGGTGGAGTTGGTAACAAGAAATTAGGTGCTAATTACGCTCCATGTATCAAACCTCAAAGAGAAGCTGCTGCTAGAGGATACTCTCAAAACTTATGGTTATTCGGTGAAGAAGGTTATGTTACTGAAGTTGGTACTATGAATGTATTCTTTGTATTCAAAGATGCTCAAGGAAAGAAAGAATTAGTTACTGCTCCTCTTGATGGTACTATTTTGGAAGGTGTTACTAGAGATAGTGTTTTACAATTAGCAAAAACCCACTTATCAAGTGAAGAATGGACTATTTCCGAACGTAATTACACTATGGCTGAAGTTGCTGAAAAAGCTAGTAAAGGTGAATTAGTTGAAGCATTTGGTTCAGGTACCGCTGCTGTTGTTTCACCAATTAATAGAATTGGTTGGAAGGGCAAAGATATAACCGTTCCTACTGATGCTGGTAACAGTGGTGAATTAACCAAAGACGTTGCCGAATGGATTAGACAAATCCAATACGGAGAAAAAGAATTCAAAGATTGGTCTAGAGTTGCCAAATCTCATCAATAGAAAAATAATGTATCAAAATAGAATAAAAGTTAGACATACGAGTAAAATCATTTCAAAGTGTAGAGAGAGGAACTAAGGTCAAATTGAAAAGAGATAAAGCTCCTCTTACAATCTGATCCAATACTTACAGTGTGATGGAGTAGTTGGCAATGCCTATGTCCTATAAGAAAAGCCTTTATGGCCAAGTTGGTAAGGCACCTCACTAGTAATGAGGAGATCGTCAGTTCGAATCTGGCTGAAGGCATTTCTTATTTTTTTGCACTCACTACTTATAGTAAACAATTATAAGTGTAACATAATTTTTTAACTCATCAATTACCTTAACATGTCGAAGAATATAGCTAAAAAGCATTCCATGGACATACCTCATGTCACTGCAGTTGAGCTCCCATTAATTGTAAAAAATGACAAGAAGGCAATCTCGATGTTGGGGGGACAGGACAAAATTGCAAGTGTTATAAATTCACAGAATAATCAACATAAACCCGGGATTCAGAATACGGACGAAAACAATTTAGAGCTCCGATTGAGAAAAGATCCCTTCCATCATCCTTTACAGTCGGTAGTCAGTGGTAAAGAGAAAGTTTTACTTCGAGTTTCAATTCCTAAGAATTCATTACCAGAAGATTATTCTGAAAATCCCAGCAAATACAATATTCAAGATCTAATCGAAAGAAATGCTCAACTAGATAATGCTCCTATAAAGATGGAACCTGTGGGGATCATCAATAAGAGCTACCTGTTCAAAGGTATGACAGATTTCCAAAGTTCTACTAAGAACAATGAGATAATACAGGATTTCAATAAATTAACTGGAGCTAAAACTTATAAGAAAGTGAATGAATTCTATCAAAATCACGATAACCTTCAAGATCTAGATGATTATACGAATGAAGATAATTATGCTAATAATGATCATAAATTACCACCACCACCACTATTTACTAGCATTAAAATTCCATTCGATTACAAGTATCAAAAAAATCCATTCACAACGGTCATGAGAGACGAAAATGGGGATACTAGAGTTGTAAGAAAGAAAGATACTTTGAAATTACACTCGAAATTACTTGAATTTCTGAATAATAATATTCCTCAAGGCCCTGCACCTGAGTTAGTTGCAAAATATGAAGAATTACTGACATCAGATTTAGTTGGAAGACTTCATGATCAAAATTTACTACAATGTATTAATTTATTGAAGGAAATCTTCAATGTCAAACCAATATGGCTCAGAAAACATTTAGAAGATGCAGTACCCTTAGAATTCAAAAGAAGTATTAAGCAAGCTTTACCTTTTGTCACTTACATATATAGAAGTGGACCATGGAGATTTTGTAATATAAAATTTGGTGTTGATCCCAAAAATGATAAAGGGAATTGGAAATTTCAAAGTGAATACTTTAGAGTACAAGGAATGAGAATTAATGTAGAAAAAGAAGCAAAAGGAACTAAATTATTACCTCAAACCATTAAAGATGTTAATCCATTATCAAATTTAATGATTTCAGATTATTTATTATTTACGGGAACAAAATTACCAATGACAGTTACATATCAAATTGGTGATATAATTGACGAGGATATTTTTAATCTTATAAAAAATACACCCGATGATTTGTTTTTCAGAGATCAACTTGATTTCCAAGACGGTTGGATTAGTCAACAAATCATGCAAACCATAAGAAGAATAATTAGATATAAATTAAATCAATTTATAACCGATGAGCCAATTGATCCAATGAGAATCATTAAATTGATTCAAGAAGACTATAGTACAGAAAAAGAACAAGATGAAATGGAAAATGATAGCGATAGAGAAGTTAATGATAATGAAGAACTTGATGAAGATGAAATTGAAAATGAAGAAGTTGAAGAAGAAGAAGGGAAATTAATTGATGTAAATGAAGAAAATGTTTTACAAAGAATTGATAAAATGGCAGGTACTCCAGCAACTCAATTAAAAGATCTTATAGGATTTGTTAAACAAGATTCTCTTCAAATGTAATTTTACTATACAAATTAAAAGATGTAGTAAAAAATGCGAACTCAAATAATTTCTAACAACACGTCTTTTAAACACCGTTTCAATATAATGACAAAAGCTACCGAAACCGCATTAGGATTACTTGCATTATCAGCTATTTACTTTGCATTAAGTACAAAACTTTTCCCAAATCCTGAACTTTTCCATCAAGAAATTTTACCTTTCTTACCATGGTGGGGGTTAGTTACATTTGGTGCTTATGCATTAGGAACTTTAGGATGGGGAGTTTATTCATTTAAAGATAAAGAAGCCAAATACAAAGAATTATTAGATCAAATTGAAGAAGCAAAAGATTTTTACAAATCCAAGGGAGTTAATTTGGAAGAATAAGGATACTGTTAATTAAAAAAAATGAATGAATAAATAAATTAATTAAATAAATAAATACATGTTATAACCTGGTTAATTATGTAGATTAAATTCCATGACTAAGCGTTTGAATCCTTTGGCTTGTTCTTGGCCTTTATTTTCTTCTCCATTTCGGCAAATACTTTGATAGCCACAGGAACGTTACCCCAAGATTCATCAACGTTGTCTGATTGAGCTTCGTCAGCCTTTTCGGCTAATGATTTAGGAAGATTCTTTTTAGGAAGATGATTTATAGGAGGGTCAAAATCAAGGGGCCATATTTTATCTGTTTTAGATAATGCTTCTGCTGCTTCTTTCCTCTTTATATTCCAATCTTTAATATCATCATTATAAAGTTCCCATACGCAATTAATACATCCACTCATACAACAATTATCTGGTTCTGGTGGTCTTGCAGGAACTTTTATACCGGCAATAATTCTAGGATCGCCTCGATTGATTCTACTTGACGATTCTCTAGTATCATCTTTTATTCTATTACCAAATATCTTCTTGATTCTATCTTCGGGAGTAAGAGTTGGGTCTAAAGAATAATTTCCTTCAAATGTAGTATGCGTCTTGTTTTTAAGCGATTTTAAATCTTTCTTACTCATAAGTGATGCCTCTATGGGTTCCCGAGGTTTACTAGGAGTTTCAAGAACTAAATCGTAGAAAGCATACTTACTTTTATGAAATCTATACTGACTTGAACTAAATGCCCTTATAGCTCGTATGCAAGATTTCGATGCCAAAAGTGTCATGATTGATGCTAAATTTCTTGTTCATCTAATGAATAAGTCGATACAAGAATGTAAATATAAAAAATGTAATAGAATTATGAAGAATATGTAGTATATTGTTGTATGAGAATGACCAATAAACTTGCGAAGAAAAACTACAATAGTGCGGTAATTGCTGCAAATAAAAATTGTTTATCACCAAATGCTACTGGCAAATCTACCACCGGCAAATTAAATTCTGGCCAAGTGTCTCACCTTAGTCAAATGTCTTAGTTTTTTTAAACACCTAACTTCGTCCAAGTGTCTTACTCGCTAAACGTCTTGCTAAGTGGTTGTGTGTTCGGTCGAATGTCTTGATTAGGGAATTTCCTGTTCGGTACATTTATACTTCTTGATGGTCAATAGCTTTAAGTGCTTCTTCTATACTCAAGAAAAACCCATTTCCCATACTTGAAGAGAGTCCTACTACAGCATGTGAAGTTGTACCTGCAGTATAAGGTAATGGCTCACTAGCACCATTGATTTCAGTAAAGCTTTGATTAACAAGTTTAATGATTCCCAGTTTTTCGAATAACGATCTAATAGTTGAATCAAACGATACTCTCGAAAAGCAAACTGAAACCTTCTCTTCCAAACAGTATCTTTTAACAGTTTCGTAAAGGGTTTGTATAGCAGAAGAGTCAAGAGAATCCATACCTTTACAATCAAAGATAACATACTTAATCTTATCAAAACTTTCCTCTGAAGGTTGTGATGGATGTGCAAGCAACGTTCCATATTTCTCAATTCTGCTAAGTCGATTTTTCAAATCTCCTACATTGGCAAAATTTAATGGTTCGGGAATTTTTATAATGAGTACTCCTTCAATATCTTCAATTGACGCAATCATATCAGGCGATGAACTACGTGTTCCAGAATAGCTCCCAGTCTCACTATGATCGGTGAAGCTTTCTTCAATTAACTCATCAGCGTTTCTGAAAACGTTAGTATTAGGAACCCGTCCTAAAATTTGAATTCTGGATTTGGTACTATGTCTAATAACTCTGACAATTGCGATACTTATACCCAAAACTACTCCAGCTTCGGCACTCCAAAAAATAGTAGCTAAAAAGATTAAAACAAAGTTAAATATTTCATCATAACCTCTAATATTGAAGAAGAATAGAAGATCGTGTGGAATTTCTTCTAAAACTGTAATACCTATGATTGTAGTACTTAATGCCAAGATACACTCGGGTAAGTAATAAAGATACTGCAATAAAGAAAAAATAGCTATGAAAACGGTTGTACCCATAATGATTAATGCCATTGGAGAAGTTGCACCGGATAAAATATTAATTTTTGATCTACCAAGAGCCCCAAAACAAGGTAATCCTCCAATCAAACTAACAACAATATTTGTTACACCCAATGCAACTAACTCACGGTTTGAAGAGACATTATAGTTATATTTCACTCCAAGGGCTTTTGAAGCAGTAGTTGAGTCAAAGTATCCCAAGACCGTACACAAGAAAGCCGTCGAGAACACTCTCTTATACAAAGAAAGCTTTGATAATTTAAAAGGATTAATTATAGCGGAAGATGAAACAGCGGTAGATTTCTCAACGATATTCCCAACAATTTCAACTCCATCTTGATCCCAGCGAAGTATATAACTGAAAAATGTACCCACAGTTACCATCATCAATAATTCAGGAATATAAATAAATGACCGTCTTTGATATTTATTAACCATCGTATTTTTGAAAGTTCGTATACTCATGACAATTGCCCAAGTAATGAATGAAATAAGTAATGTTTTAATATGGGTCTGCTTATAGAACTTTACTACGAATAAAACTTTATCCCATGTAGTTATATGTGGATGCTCTAATGATAACTCAGTAAGTCCCATTTCAATGGCTAATTCATTAATTATCATGATGAGTCCCATAGCACCTATAAATCCTTTAAGTAAAGCTCGAGAAAGGACATTATCTAAGAAACCGAACCTAAATACCCCTGCTCCTAATAAGATCCCACCTAAACAGAGACACAAGGCAGCACTTATTTCGAATTGGGAAAACTCTTCTTTCCCAACATGACGAATTACCTCAATGGTTTGTCCAAAAATCAAAGCAGTAGATGGTGAAGGTCCAACAATAAGCACAGGAACTGTTCCAAATATAGCATAAACGAAAGCTCCAACTATAATACTATAAAGTCCAATAATTGGTGGTAAATGAGCCAAAGACTGAGCAATTGACATCACCAATGGAATTTGAAAACTTGCTAATGATATTCCTGCTAAAAAATCTCCGATAAGATCTTTCTTGTAATTATAGTTAGGCAACCATCTAAGTATAGGACAATAGTAAGCAATATAAGCATATAAATCAAGCTTGCGAGATGTACCTCCAATACCATCACTCAGATTACTATCTCCATCATTCTTCGGGTTATTTTTTTTGAAATAGGTATCAATAATTGGCTCATGAAGGTTGCTGAAACTTCTAGAGCTCGTTAAAGATTGTACCGATGGAATAGCATAAAGAGGAGGTCTCCCGAGTCCCCTTTTGATAGGATTTGGCAGTTGTCCCCTTGATACCTTTAGTAACCGGGTATTTTCGTCCACATTAGACATGAAGATCGGATTGTGAAGGTATTACGGAGGTTATATGGAATTGAAATGACAACATAGTTGGTGTACGGGGGAGATCATAGCAATGGTGGCTGCGGTGCACGGGTGTAAATTCCCAAATTGGATAAAGTCATCGGAGTCTGACTAAAATCCATTGATTCAGGCGTATGAATGGGTTTAATTGTTTGCATGCATAATACGAGATTTTTGGAACGTAACGAACAATCAATTTAAACGAAAATGTTATTTGGCTAAAAATTTCATTTGCACAGCCTTTACAACCACTTTATTAACCATGAAAACGTTGTCTCATTAGGCCAGATGGCATTGGAACAAAATAAATTGAAGTGTCTTGGCCGTAAAAATATTTTTGCAGCCAGATGAAGAGCGTTCGTCCACGTGGTTGCAAAAGAATGGAAACTTCCATTTTTGGTTGATATTACGGTTGTTGCGAGGCTTATTTTAATGGCTGCAAATACTACTTGAACAAGGAAGGTTGTGAAGGTATGCCACTCAATAGCCGATTCACTTTCTCTTTAATATGTTTGTTATATCTTGATAGGTTTGTGTTAAACATCCACGTTGTGTAGTTAAATTGACTTTTCCCCGATAGTATTTTTACGCCAAGGCCAAGCCCTACCAAGAAATCTTGAGAAGTAACTAAGTAACTCATTTACATTCGAGAGATGCTTGAATGGAACCATATAAATATGAAAGGTTCCTGGATTTTAATATAATCTCTACAACAATTTAAGTAACAAGATCAATAAATATGTCTTATTTACACGATTTTGATTATATATTCGCTATTGCGATGATATTTGCCTTTCTTGATGCTTTTAACATCGGGGCAAATGATGTTGCAAACTCCTTTGCTACCTCTGTTAGTTCTAGGTCTCTTAAATATTGGCAAGCTATGGTGCTAGCCACCATCTGTGAGTTTTTAGGTGCTACTTTAGTCGGTTCAAGAGTTAGTGATACCATTAGATCTGAAATTATTGATGTTTCAGTCTTCGAAGCAGATCCCGCTGTTTTAATGTTGACTATGGCTTGCGCCTTGGTGGGGTCAAGTGTTTGGCTAACTATTGCTACATGTATTAGTATGCCTGTTAGTACCACTCATTCTATTGTTGGTGCTGTTATTGGTGCTGGAATTGCTGCAAAAGGAGCAGATAACATTCATTGGGGGTTCGATGGTGTTGCCAGAATTATTGCAAGTTGGTTCATTGCACCAGCCATTGCTGGTGCTTTTGCTTCAGCTGTCTTCCTTATTTCAAAGTATGCTGTTTTAGAAAGAAAGACACTTGCTTCCAGTTTAAGAAATGCCCTTATCCTCGCTCCAATCTTAGTATTTTCAACATTTGCTATTTTAACTATGTTAATCGTATGGGATGGAGCTCCAGCTTTAGGTTTACATGAATTATCTAACGGAGCCATTGCCGGGTCGATTATAGGTGTCGGTGGTGTTGCCTTTATTCTTTATATGCTTTTCCTCTTCCCTTACTACCGTCGTAAATTACTTCATGATGACTGGACTTTGAGATGGTATGACGTATATAGAGGACCGGTTTTATGGTTTAAATCCACCGATGATATTCCTCCTATGCCAGAAGGACATCAATTGACTATTGATTATTATCAAGGTCGTCGTTATGATGAAAATATCCAAGTTGCTGATGTCGAATCCGATGATATAATAGCTGATGATAAAGGTGAAACTCAAAAAATCTCCAGTGAATCTGTGGAATCAATTGATCCTAAAGAGAAGTTAAGCACTAGACAATATTGGTGGTCTTTAATTAAAGAAGGTCCTAAGAATTATCCTCTTGTTTTATGGTTATTCCTTAAACATGGTATCGATCAAGATATTATCAGTAGTCAAGCTAGCACTTCGGGTGCTCTTTCAAAGCATGTCAAAGACGTTCATGTTAATTCCAAATATTACGATAACAAACTTGAATTCTTATTTTCTTTATTACAAGCAATTACTGCAAGTACAATGTCTTTTGCTCATGGAGCCAACGATATTTCAAACGCTGCAGGTCCTTTATCTACCATTTATGTGATCTGGTCTACTAATACTGCTGGTGCTAAGTCAGACGTTCCTATCTGGGTCTTATGTTATACTGCTGCTGCTCTTTGTATTGGGTTACTTACATTTGGTTACAGAATCATGTCTGCTTTGGGTAACAAACTTATTTTACAAAGTCCTAGTCGTGGGTTCAGTATTGAATTAGGTACTGCCATTACTGTGGTCATGGCTACACAATTATCTATTCCTATTTCAACCACTCAATGTGCAGTTGGTGCTACAGTTTTCGTTGGTCTTTGTAATAAAGATTGGAAATCTGTCAATTGGAGAATGGTGACCTGGATTTACTTAGGATGGATTATCACCTTACCTACTGCAGGACTCATGGCAGGAATTTTAAATGGAATCATTCTTAATGCTCCTCATTATGGTCAAACTTATACACTTTCCTGAGTAATTGTTAATAGTATCTACTTAATAAACACGATGTACGAGAACTTAATTAATAAGTCGAATTTACTGACACTAAACCCCAATATAAACACCTTAGCTCACCCCAAACACCAAAGATTACCAATGCTCCGATCCAATCCCATGGATCTCGTAAATTGAAAATTTTTGGTGTTGACGCTTTCAAATTGTTGGCTTCAGTGCAAGAATCATCCATTGATTTGACTGGGAAGCCAAAGGCTACTTGAACTTTTTCCCACTTGACATTCGCTCTTATTGAGCTGAAACTTAAATATATAATTAAATATATCTAAAACAAAGTATAGATAATTAGGACCCAGTACAATTCTGACTGGTGAAGTTTTTAAACAAATTGGAGGGTTGGCCGAGTGGTCTAAGGCGGCAGACTTAAGATCTGCTGGACGGTTGTCCGCGCGAGTTCGAACCTCGCATCCTTCATTATTTTTTTGTTTATATCAACTTGATATTTATTTTTACTGATTTTCACAATTTTCACCGTGTGTATCCGAGATGATCAGAACTCTTGACATCACAAGGTCCACCGTGACCCCCTCAATAAACGATCCAGTTCAAGTTTCGAGAAATCTGCAAATTGCTATCAATAGTGGTACCCATTTAACAGTTTTAGACCCTAAACTACCAATTATTCAAAAAAGTATTTTTACAACTGAAGATAATGTCAATATTTTAGACCCAGCAGAGCTTTATGAGGTGAATAATGTAGCTTACAGTGATCAATTGGAAAGTTTTGGCATTAGAAATCACGCAAATTTAATAGTCGAAACATTTGATGAATCTTTCAGTTTAAGCCGTATATTTGAACCATTGATAATTTCACATAAATGGTCACCCATTGATCCAAGAACCAAAGACTGCTACCTTGGGATACTTCTCAACACGAAGGAATTGTTCATTCTACAACGAGATTCTAAGCATGCTGGTAGCTACAAGGCCGTATTTAAAGTGTTTCATCATATGGTAGACCAGATGCATCTCCCCATCGATAAATTGTCTGAAAACGGTAAAATCAATGTTACCAATGAACAGAACTTGTCGCTTCAGCTACACTGCTTTGACTTCAATCAGCTTTCAGTTTCGGGAAATATAGTTAACTGGTTGAGTATTGGAAATGGTAATAATGAGATATCAATACATCTTTTAACACAAGGATTACCTCGAGTTTCTTCATTTATAGCCGCTAGTGAAGGGAGAATCATCAAACAAATATGGACCCCATGGTTAAAAACCGGTTCAAGCAAGCTTATACTTATTTCAAACAAGAATGAGATTCGTCTTTATGATATTTCATTTTCCTTTGACACAGGTATACTCTCTGTAGGTGATGCTTCAACACTCCTCCTTGGACCTTCAAGATTTCCAATTGACCACACTAAGATACTTACATATCACGGCTTGACATATCTTATCACAACTTCTACTAAATCAATTGGTGTTTACAACCTAACATCGCTCGAAACTGTTCATACAGCTCCTCAGTTTTACCTCCCGGTATCAAGCATTATTCCATACGCGAAAGAGGATACTATTTTCGTTGATGTTGCATATGAATGTGGTAAGTTTGAAAGAGTAGAGATAAGTATTGGAAGTATGACTGCTCAAAAGACTCAAGTACCTACATCGTTAACCGATTTTGTTAATACAAGTATCCGCAAATACCAACTTCTAAATAAAACTCCTGTTGACACAGAGGGAGATCCACCAGAATCTAGTATAATGACATCTGGCCCCACAGAAGTTAAGCTAGTTAATTTGGGTATGGAGTTTATCGAAAGTAATGGCACTATAGTGGCTTTACATAAAATCTTGCCCAAGAAAGTAATTAACTACACTGTATCTTCACAATTGAGATATACTATGAGTTTTATCCCCATGGGAGACCTTCACGATGATTTCAAACATACTTCAGATCTATTTTCAACCTCAATTCCGTTTATTAATGGTATATTCTTTGATCAATTCGAGAACTTTCCCCCGATTCCCAGCTTTAAAGACGACGAAGGAAATCTGGTGTTCAATTTTCTTGAGTTATCACAAGAGTTTAAATCAAAGAATTTCGAACCCTTAGATAAAACAATTGTAAAACTTGAAAATTATAAGGAGAGCTCACTTGAAACTCTTGAAGTTTCCTTAATCACCAATTTTGTACTAAAAGATTCAGTCATATCTTTGCAAAGATTATACAACTTCAACATACTGTACTTATTTGCTCTTGAAGAAATATTGTCAAAGGCAGAAAATCCCAAATTAAAGGAGATCATCGACAAAATCAAAGTTGACCAACAAAAAATTGAAATGACTTTGATCGAACGCATAATGTGGATCACTTTGAAACATTATGAGGAGTTTGAAGGAGACTTGTCGGATTATGATAAATATCTCTTGATAAATTACTGTTTGTGGGTAAACTATAAACCAGTAAAATCACCATCAGAAGCTGTAGTCGATTTCAAAACTGATTATTTCCAAGAGAGCTTTAAGTCGTCTTTGAACGAGGAACTACAAGAAAATGCTGTTTCATTATCGGATCATAAGTGGCCCAGATGCAGTTTAACTACCTTACCTATCGTTGAACAAGTCAATAAGATAGATGAATTAAATCGGAAAAACTATACAACAGTTGATAAATTTGATGAAGAGTCTATTGTATTTCAAATACTCAATACTTTGAATCATTGTATCTATTCTGGTAATAAAACGTATAATTTTTCGTGAAAAAAATCTATTATATCTACTATGTATATTATATAAATTGTATTATAATAATTCAAGCCTTTTTGATATTACTCTTGTCGGCATTTTTGAAAAATCCAGGAATCAGAGAGAACCCTTCATCATTTACTGTGAATGACCCAGCCAAAACACTTTGCTCCTTTTCTTTGTTCCAAACCACTTGGGTTTCATTCCAATGAATTAACTGGCTTGCTCTAGTAGGTGGAGGGTCGGAAACTTTGGTAATGAGATAAGCAATACTTGACTCTGCAAAACCATAGATTAATATACCTATCCATGGAAGCTGATATATTAATAAATAGTAACAAAAACCAAACCCAAAAAGTAATCCTTCACGGGATTTCATCCATTGGTCTTTTTGAAGTTTGGTGAATTGCACTCTAACAAAATAAGGAAGTAACAAGTCATGAATCATATTTCTTGAACCCCAGTATATGGTTAAAAATAAAACACTATAATACTTGGGAATTATTTGGAGACATAAAAATATTACACTGGCAGGAATTGTACCTACTTTATCGTTAAAATTTTGAAATGAAATCAAACCAAGAATAACGGTACCAATTTTTGGAACTTTACATAAGAAATAGACCAAAATGTTCAATAAGCAGTTTTTCATGTACCTTTGTAAGAATGCTGAAAATTCTCCAGACAGTTTATACTTGGTCTTAATCGAATTGATCCAGCTATATGAAGAATTCTTTTGATAATCAAGACTAGTAATTGTTGAAGAAACATTAACCAAATTATCATGGTATTGATGCAGAGACTTCTCAGGGTGTTTTCCAACATAAACATTATCTATGAATTTCAAACTAGTTAAAAATAAGTTATCTAGTTCGGGTTTGAAAAATCTAATCGCTGAAATGATAAATACACCAACATTGAGCACATTACGCTGGAAGTACTCTAAACCTGACACAATGGACTCGAGATCCTGATTATGGCGGAATATTAATGAGAGAAATTTGAAAAAAATCTTAATGCTGACTAAAGGCACCCATAATACACACTGAAGGATGATCGATAGTTTAATAGCTGTAAGTGCTTGCTGATAATAGACGGATTTAAACAAATCAGGGTTCTGAAGCGAGCGGTATGCTCCTAATAAGGCAAGCTGGATTCCCCTTATGACAGCTATCACGGAAAATCCCGGTGGAGGGTTAGAAATAAATATCGGAGATGCCATGGAGGTTGCGATGCTGCAATGGCGTTAAGTTTCAGCTCACCATATTCCAGACCTCGTTAGAGACCAAGACCCGTGCACCAGCAATACACTCGCATAAGATGAAATCACGATAAGCAGCCGTTAGCGATGACTGCTATTTCCTGCTGCCATTATCCGAGCTATTTAATGGTCACCGACAGGGCACTGAAATGCCGTTTATGCTAGAGGAGAGTCAGCACAAGTTTCCCCGTAGAGCGAGTCAAAATCGTTGTTTCCACAGTTTTTTCAAACCTTATAAACTTCAACACATGCCTTGATCCTGGCATTTATTTACCTTAAATACTGCCGTGTATTGAACGTAGCCGGTGTTGCCATGTGACTGAGTAAGCGGCGTTGGTTTGTTGAAAAAAAAAAGCCAGGGTTTTGACAGGCCTCATCGCTGCGGAGTCAGGCTCGGAGTCTGCACAGAGTCACCGCCCAGAGTCAATCACAGGTTCGGATACTTGCTTTAGAAACTGCCACACGATGGCCTTGCTCAGGACTAGGCTTCATATAAGAAGTAAATATAGCCACAAATGTCCGGGTGTATACATTTTTCAAAATGATTCCTTATTCAACTATGGAAAGCGTAGTTCGTTCTCGCATTGAGCTCCCATCGGTAAAGACATCATTAGTTGAAGTAACTGACAAAATCTCACAAGCACCATGCCGGATCTTCTTTAAAAATGAATTTGAACAGCCCTCTGGTAGCTTTAAGCTAAGGGGTATTGGTAATCTTGTTTTCAGACAGTTCATTGAAGCTCAAGAACAATACCCTAGTAAATCAATCCAGGTATTTGCCTCGAGCGGAGGTAATGCAGGTCTTGCTGCAGCTTATGCTGCAAAATTTTATGGGATCAAATGTACGGTGGTTGTTCCTGTGATTACACTTCCAGAAATCATTGAATTACTCGAAGGTTATGGAGCAACTGTCATTATGCAGGGAAAAAATATTTACGAAGCCGATATGCATGTCACATCATTGATTAAAGCTACTAATGGTGCAAAAATCCACCCCATATATTGTCACCCATTTGATAATCCGTTGATATGGCAAGGACATGCCCTGCTTGTAGATGAAATTGCCAGTGACCTTTCACAAGAAGATATGAAAAACTTTAAAGGTATAGTGGCTAGCGTTGGTGGAGGTGGATTATATTGTGGGATTGCTATGGGCCTTGAACAGAAAAAAATCAAGGGGGTTAAGACTCTTTTGATTGAAACGAAGCAAGCACCTACATTAACTGAATCTATCAAGGCAGGCAATGCAATCAGACTCCAATCAGTGAAATCACTAGCTACTTCATTGGCATGCTCATATGTATCAGATCAGTGCCTTGATTATTACCACGATAATAGATTCAACACTACAAATGTGGAACTCATTGATGATTTGGATGCAGTCAGAGGGTCTATCAACTACTTTGACCAATTTGGTCATGCGGTAGAACCAGCATGTGGAGCAGCCATATCCACGGTGTTCAATGAGAAAAACTTATTTAAAAAGCATTATGGTCACTTATCCAAAGACGACATTGTGGTGGTGGTAGTTTGTGGAGGATCTTGCACCAACGCAAAGGGTATTAATGATTTCAGATCTCTCGTCAGAAGACAAGCTGCTAGGTTATAGATACTGGAGGTAGCTATAAAGTATAGGAAGTTGTATAATTAAGTATTTTTTTTTTAATGATTATTCATAATTTAAATTCAGAACGCTGTAACTAAAAGAATCTTTTCACTACTGTCGTTTATACCTCCCTCTTTCGTTACCTGTTCTTCCCAATGCTCTCACCTCTTTATTTCTACTACTCATTTGGCTGCAATTTTCGCAGTAGCATCGTTCAATATTTTTCAGCTCACGCTAACTAAGAACTACTTATCCGTCTTTTAGTCACCTTTCCTTCGTCTATCCTGCCAATGCTACGGTATCACTTCGAATGACTCCATACAATCACCCGTATACCCCATACGAGATTCAGATCCTGTTAATGGATGCCATTTACGATACTATAGAAAATGACTACAAAATTGGTCTTTTCGAAAGTCCAACCGGTACGGGTAAAACGCTCTCCATAATCTGCTCCACGATGACGTGGCTACGTCATTATAAGAAGAGCCATATTCTTGACAGGGCCGCTGACTCAGATGCGTCCGAGTCCTCGGACGATGAGCCGGAATGGGTTAAGAAAGCCTATGAAAAGTCAATCATATCTCAAACGAAGGGAAAAGCCACTCAGTATGAACTACACCTTGAAAAGCTCGAGTCTCAGTATGACAAACTTGTTAAGTATGATGAAGTGAGACCATTGGCAAAGAAAATTAGATTAAGTAAACCAGAATCACAAAATGATGATGATGATGATGATGATGATTATCTCCTTGAAGACTACTATAGTGACTCTGAAGTCTCCATCAAAGGCTCTGTATCCACTCAGGATAAGAACTCGGTCATAAGTCGTGAAATTCAGCAACTTCTAGGCAGGATTGATGGTAATGGAAATAAGGAAGAATCCATAGAATGTCCAGTTCTGATATATTATTCATCTAGAACTCATTCCCAACTTAACCAATTTAGTGAACAATTGAACTTGACAACTTTTGATACTTCACTAGATAGTATTCTGGAGCGTACCAAATTCCTTCCTTTAGGATCTCGCAAGCAATTGTGTATAAATCCCAGCGTTTCTAAACTATCTAATGCAACCAGCATAAACGATGCTTGTATGGATCTTCAAAAGTCAAAAGATGGTAAAAAGTGCCAGTATATCCCACACCCGAATGACAAGATTTCTCTTGATATCGTCAAGCAATTTTCCGACTTGAGCTTCACAAAAATCCATGATATTGAAGACCTCAATGAACTTGGTAGAAACCTTAAGATTTGTCCATATTATTCTGTCAGAAGTAACGTCGATACATCTGAAATCATAGCATTGCCTTACCAGATGCTACTCCAAGAGTCAACGCGAGAAATCATGAACCTAAGAATCAATGATTCGATTGTAGTAATCGATGAAGCTCATAACTTGATTGATACTATAACTGCTATGAATTCTGTTTCCTTAAGTCTTGCTGATTGTGAACTATTGATACAGTCGTTGAAAGTTTACCTGAAAAAGTTTATACGAAGGCTCAATACCGGAAATCGGATAAACCTTATGAAACTTACAAAGTTGTGTCAACTATTGCATAAGTATATGAAAAATACTTGTTGCAACATGAGCAATGGAGACGAAATCAAGATAAGCTCCATATTCGAAGGTACTACAGGTGACTTGCTTAATATCTTCAAGATTGAAAAGTTTCTAAATAAGTCTAAAATGGCCTATAAACTCGAGAGTTATATGGCGAAGGAAAAAGAGACGGAAGGGATCACTTCCTCGTCGTCCAATCCACTCTTATTCAAAATATCAGAGTTTTTGAAGAAGCTCAACAACGTTTCGATGGAAGGTAAGTTTTTCTGGGACAAAACCACTAATAGCATCAATTATATGCTTCTTGATCCCAGCCACATTTTCAAAGATCTAACAGATCGAGCCCGATGTGTCCTTCTATGTGGTGGTACTATGGAACCAATGCTGGACTTCCAAAACTCCTTGTTTCCGTCTATCAAACCGGAAAAAGTTAAAAAGTTCAGCTGTGGTCATGTTATTCCGAATTCCAACCTCAGAGTGTTTCCCATAGGCTCTTTAGATTCGGTGAGGTTACAGTTTCTGTATGACCAAAGAAATGATACATCTATGTTAAAGAAGCTTGGTGAGATGATCTTGAAGATGGCTGGGGTAATTCCCCACGGGATGGTTGTATTTTTCCCTAGTTATAGGTATCTTGCGCAAGTTATGGAGGTATGGAATAAGAAAGGTATACTGAACCAAATAAACCAGAGAAAGAAGATATTTCAAGAGAGCAACACGGGTGAAAAAGCTGAATCCGTTCTCAACAAGTACACTCAAGAAATCAAATCAAATAAGGGTGCCATTCTATTCTCAGTCGTAGGAGGTAAAATGTCAGAAGGAATTAACTTTTCAGATGAGCTATCTCGTGCTGTGGTAATGATAGGACTACCTTATCCCAATGCGTTTCTGGCGGAAATCGTTGCCAAGCAAAAGTTCATAGAAGAGTCTACGTTGGCCAAGGGAGGAAGCCCTGTAGAGGCAAAACGTAGGTGTCGTGAATTCTATGAAAATATTTGTATGAGATCAGTAAACCAAAGTATCGGACGAAGTATACGACACATTAATGATTACTCGGTGATTTACTTGGTAGATTATAGATACAATCGGGCCAATATTCAAGAAAAGTTGAGTGGTTGGGTTAAAGAAAGAATTGACCTTCACCATCTCAAATTCAACGAGGTGATTGACGAAACAGAGGAGTTTTTTACTTCTAAGATAATTCAACCACAATAATATTTATTATGTACAGTATGATATGAATAGAGGTATCACTATAAATAGCCATACGATGCACTGGACTCTTAGTCGCTTTGAAACTTTTCAAAATACAACATCGGATCGTAGAACCCATTTTGTTCCCAGAGACACCAATTGAGCCTCATGCATTAGACAGTCATCTCCGTGTTTATGGAGAAGTGCCATTCCCTTCGAAGGATGAACCAGAATTGGCGGTACTCCCCGTATCTCAGGATAGAATATGGTATCACCGCCTACGAATTCGTCACCGCCTGTAAGGTAAATGAGCAAAGTCCATTTTGTTGAGCCTGACTTGGAAGTGCCTGGAATGACACATTTGACGGATTCGTCATAATGCTTGCCAAAATGGTGTCCTTTCAAATACCGGTAGATTCTGAGCTGGGGGTTTAGTCCTTTAGCAGACTTGAAAGTATCGTAAATGTCATTATCATCATCGTATTCATCCTTATGTAAAAGCACATCTGCAAGGTACTGCCATAGTTTTGAAGCCGAGTTTGGATCTACAACAGAACTTCTGTCATTATAACGAGCTGCATAATCTTTTGATTTTATCATCGGCGTTGTTTCAAGTGTCAAACCTGAAACAAATGAGGCAATGAGTTCATTGCATATCTCGCTAGAGAAAAACTTATCTATGGTAATTATTTGATCTTCGACAACAGAAATCGGTTCAGGATGGAAATACAGTTTCAGAAGATCTTCAGCAAGATTTGTAAACTTCGACGGAAACTTGAACCCTGCCACGGGTTCTTTTGTTGACTTCTTCTTTGCCATGATAATCTTTGATATTCTTTAGATGTACGGGCGCATCTTCAAGTATATTGACAGGTGTACTGGTTTAGTCTGCGAAATTTATTTCTATATATTTCTACAGATCCTAAATCAACTACTTCTTGACCCAATGAAAGTCATTTTGTTCTCTGCGCTCCTCTTTCTCATTACGAGTGTTATTGGCTTGCAAACGACGCCACTTGTGGTCGCATCGCATCTCCTTGTGAAAGATCTTAAACAGGAACTCGATCATGATAACGCTACACCTCATGATGGTTCTAGCGTTACCAATATGTTGAAAAAACTAGTAACTGAATGTACTAGTGATGTTTATCTTATTGTCAACCAACCGGGACTCCAAAACTCAGATATGCTTTCAACTAAAGCAGACAACTGGCCATTTATTCGTAAGTATTTGACTTTAGCATCTACAGCTATAGGACTTACTTGGGTTGAAGATGCCATTGATTTGGCTTTCTTGGAACAGTATGTAATTAAGACATGTGATGCCGAAACCATCAATGTGATTCTGGAAGACGATAATGAAGTATCTCAATACATCGATACTAGAAAACGAGTTATAAAAGTTGAATTAAATGAATTACCTACAGATGAAACCAGAGATATGGTTATCAAAAATAACGACGAGTTGATGAGAAAAATATTGAGAAAATTACCTTCTCCTCATTACACCGTCATAATGACATCTACCAAGCTTTCACAAACACATCCTCTTCCTGTTAGTGTTATCAAGCAAAATCCTGAGAAGTTTGAACCATTTTTCGATATAACCAACCACCCATCTCGAGAAGAGGAGGTTGAAAAAAATGATAGATTCAAGAGAGCAGAAGCGACATGGTCTGATGAAAAAAATACCGTGAATCGTTATCTTCGAAACAGAAAGAAGGACGAAATTCATTTGTTCAAAGATAATCCATTGTGGGAGAAACACGAGCAATTGATTAATACTATGGTATTGATGGTGGCCAGTCTCTTCGTGTTCAAGGTGTTCAAGTTCACCAAGTCATTAAAGCAACCGAAAGAGAAGCTACTTTAAGGAAACAAGATGAGATCGATTAGATGATATTGTGAATAGAGAAGTCAGTTCAGACACCGAAAAGGCACTACACCGAATCTATTAACCCCTTTAAATCTATGAACATGTTAATGTGATACGTCAGTCTCTAATCAGGAGCATTTACTTTGAAAAGCAAGCTAGTATAATCTGTCACCAAAGAGTTGTCTATACCGATTGTCTTCGGACTTCTTGCTCGGTATTCCGAAATTGACCAAGTGATAAGTTTTTCACATAATCGTACCCAAAATCAATTCCACCCCACCATGAATTCAACACATACCCCAACTATACTCCCCCGGTCCGCGTCCCTATCTACATTACCACAGGCCATATCTTACATAGTACAACCGTGTAATTTAAATATATTTTATAGTCATTGCACCCATGCACCATTTTAAAACGTGACCCAAAATGAAACACAAAAGTAAAATCAGCTGTTTTTTTCACTAACTCGCGGTCAATTACGCAGCCTAGAAAAGGTCAGCTAAAGATAGTATGGACTTTATCCTAAATTGCACTTTAGTAATCAAAAATTGAATATTTTCACTATCTATTCATATCTCTAGCATTGAATTTATTACTGTTTAATAAATCAAACTGTTTCTAAGCTTCCGATAATTTCGCATCTGCATTATGTCCGACTACTTACAGTTCCATACTATACCTTCAGGAAGACATGAAGGAAAAACTCATATTATAATCGTGGGGGCCGGAATTATTGGAGTATGTGTAGCATATTTCCTTGTCAACCATCCCAAATATGATTCTGAGAAATTTCACATAACTATAATAGAGAATAAAAGAGTAGCTGGAGGTGCCAGTGGTAAAGCCGGAGGACTTTTGGCTTTATGGGCATTTCCTCAACAAATCGTCCCATTATCGTTTGAACTACATCAGGAATTGGCCACGTTATATAATGGAGAACAAGAATGGGGATACCGTAGGTTAACCACCGTATCTTTAGAAGGTGACATAAGTCATTTACCAAATATAAGTGACGACGAAGATGAGGGTGACGAAGATGAGGATGAAGATGAAGCAGGTCAAGTAACCGATGGCTCATTCAAGAAATCAACTAAAATAACCGATACCGATTCGTCATCTGATTCTGTTAAACCTCCAAAGAAAACTGCTAGAGCTACCAGATCTCATACTGCCAAAAACTCTAAAAGTCTGTCAGTACAATTACCTACTGATTTAAATTGGATAAATTCATCTTTAATAAGTTCCTGTTCGTCTTTGGGAGGAACAGATACTACTGCTCAAGTACATCCGTATAAATTCACCAACTTTATATTGAAAAAAGCTGTTGAAATATCAAAAGGCTCAATTGAATTGATACTAGGTAAAGTCACTAGTATTGACTTTTCCATGGAGACCGGAGTTGCTACAGGTGTAACTTATGAACCAAGTAGTCTTAAACAACAAGAATCAAAAAGAATAAATCTTAAAGGTGATCAAATCGTGTTATCGGTTGGTCCATGGACTTCAAGAATTTTACCTGATTGTCCAATTTCAGGTTTAAGAGCTCATTCAATCACCGTAATGCCTTTCAAAGATCAATCTGTTTCTCCATATGCCATATTCACTGAATTTAAAACCGGTCACGCTTCTTATATTTCACCAGAGATTTACGCTAGAAAAGATGAAGTTTATGTTTGTGGAGAAGGTGATTCTGCAGTTGATGTTCCTGAAACAACCGATGATGTAGAAGTTGTAAATTCAAAATGTGACGAATTATTCAATCAAGTGAGTAAAATATCTCCAAATTTACGTAAGGGAAGAATCTTGAAGAAGCAAGCATGTTATTTACCAGTTCTTGACGTTCCATCATCAACCGGTCCATTAATTGGTGAAACTAATGTTGATAATTTATTTATCTGTAGTGGACACTCATGTTGGGGTATTAATAATGCTCCAGCTACCGGGAAAATCATGAGTGAATTGTTACTTGACGGTAAAGTTAAACTGGCCGATATTAGCTCATTAGATCCTTCATTGTATTTTGATGCAAGCGTTTTAATGAGTGACGAAGAGGAATTTGAAGATGATGATGAAGAAGATGAAGAAGATGATGAAGAAGAAGATTAAAAAGATGAAGAGGGAAAAGATGATGGAAAGGAATGAACAACTAATTTATTTAACTAATACTACGTCTATACTAATTACTGTACTATTTGTAAGGATAATGTATTACTATTTATGGTTCCAGCTTTTTTTTGCGATTTGCAGCCACAAACATCATTATGAAGAGACCTTCACCTATGTGTAGTGAAAGAAAAAGGGGTTTGTCACCATCTAGGGTAATCAAATCTCCTTGTAAGTCTAGTCCTGATCAATCTGTGAATGTCAGTAAAAAAATCAGATTAAGTACTGCTACTTTAGTTGGTGATATTCTGAGTGACAAACCAGATGAAAGCTTTGATTCAACCCTTACAATCAAAGGCGGTATGATGGCTAGGAATACAAGGCAGCCCGTTGATACTTCACCGTTAAAGAGGGTGGTTTTGAGAAGTGAATATAGTGAAGAATCTACAATTGACTTACTATCTATCATTGACGAACCATTTCCTTTACAGAGCTACCCACTTAATACCGAGCAAGATTTTGACCATTCATTAGAGCTAATTAATTACGCTGAACAGAATGAATTTGATATTAATTCAAGTTTCATGGAAACTTATGTTAAGGTTCAAGAAGTCATTGAAGTTCATGAAAAAAAATTAATCAATGAAATGTTTGTCAATCGATTCATGTTTATGAAAAAATTTGAAATTTTGAATGAATTAATGAATAAGTATGGAATGGAACTTGTTAAGATTAATGAAAACTTCAGTGAAAGAATCAGTGAATTTAAACAAGTATCTAAGTTTTTTGATAATTTATAATTTATAATGTTAATTGAAATATACAATACTAATAATAATTATTTATATTGATTATTTTAGTAGCTATATAACACTCAAGGTTTAGTTTCTCTTAGTGAAACGTCTTGGACCTCTTTGAGCAGAAATAGAGACGGTGGAAATTGGGATTTTGAAACCTAAAGCTTTAACTAAGTCAGCAGTTTCAGCGTCAACTTCTAATTGACCGTTAGTGTGAGATAAGTCCAAAGCAGAAACTTCTGGAACATATTGATCTTTTCTTTCTCTTTCTTCTTCTTGTAATTTGAAAGAAATACCTCTAACTGGACCTTTTTGAATACGTTTCATTAAATGAGTGGTGTAACCAGCGATTTTGTTTCTTAATCTTTTAGATTGAATTTCAGCAATTTCAGAGGTTAATCTTTTGTTAGTTTCAAAGTCCAAAGTTAACTTTGGGTAGAATCTTTCGATCAAAACTTTAGAAGCTCTCTTGACAGTTTTAGTTCTTACGCGACCCTAAAGTTGTTAGTATTTAATTGAAATCAGACATGGTCTCAAAGCATATAGAAGTTATCAAAATAGAAAAATATCATAATGAGCGTTTTACATTTGATCATATAAAAGGTGTGGGTTAAGTTAAGTTTCTTGTGATGGAAAAGAGCAATTTCTTGTTCATAAAGCTGAATGTAGATGCTTGCTTTTAGGATATACATAATGGATAAATTAATTGAAAAATCTTCTGACAACAAAGGAAATTAGGAGTACTTATAGCATTTCAGTTCAAGAACGAAGGACGGATATACTCATATTAAGGACCTCTATAACTATGCTTTGATTGTAAATGTGGATTTACTACATACCATTTTTGATGATTATGAAGATGATATCGAACGAGGAATTATTTCAGGAAGTACTTTTCTATGTTCTCACTAAAGTGAAAATTTTGTGAGAGCAGTAGTGCCAGAGGCGAAAAGCAGCTGCGCGCACCCACACGTGCCGTTCGGTGACTGCGTTTCTTCGGGGCTCGTGCACGTGACTCGCGCTTCCTCGAAAGAAGAACCCCCGTACACCAGAAACTTATGAGCATAATCTGAACCGTGTTAAGCTAACGTAAACTATAGTATAATCAACTCATCAATCAAACCATAGATTAGTATACATAATGGAGGGTAAAGGTAGATTATATCATTGTGATGTATGTTCATCTGACTGTACCAACCGTATACGAATCCAGTGTGCTATATGTTTAGATTATGACTTATGTGTACCATGTTTTGCAGCAGGGTCAACTTCAAGCGATCATAAACCATGGCATGACTATAAAATTATAGAACAAAATACATATCCTATCTTCGACGAAGGATGGGGTGCTGATGAAGAACTCATACTCATCCAAGGATGTGAAACTTTTGGTTTGGGAAATTGGGCAGATATAGCAGACCATATTGGTAATAGATCAAAAGATGAAGTTGCCAAACATTACTTTGATATTTATCTCAATTCCAAAGATTATCCATTGCCTGAAATGGATAAAGATTTCTCTGATGTATCACCATTAGAATTTTTAAAACAAAGAAAAGAACGTTTAAATCATAGGAAAAATATGCCATTACCTCCACCAAAGACAAAACCTGTAGCATCTGTACCATTATGTCATGAAATTCAAGGTTATATGCCTGGACGTCTTGAATTTGATCATGAAGCAGAAAATGAAGCCGAAATTCCAATTAAAGATATGATATTTGATCCAGATGATTCACCTGGTGATATTGAATTAAAATTAACAATTCTTGACATTTATAATTCTAGATTAACTACAAGAGCTGAAAGAAAACGAGTAATGATTTTAAATAATTTACTTGATTATAGAAAGAATATTAGTAATGATAAACGGAAATCTAAAGAAGAAAAAGAATTAATCAGAAAAATTAATGTATTCATTAAAATTTTGACACCAAAAGATTTTGAAAGTTTTACCAAGGATACTTTAACTGAATTGAAATGTAGAATAAAAATACAACAATTACAAAATTGGAGACGAAATGGTATAACAAATATAGATGATGGTTATAAATATGAAAAGGATAGTTTAATACGAGCTGCCCATTATCAAAGAATGGGGAATGGATCAGGTATTAGTGCTAGAAATAATAATTCTTACAATACTTCTAATCGGAAACTTGCACATTCACCTCAACCATCATCAGAATTTAAACCAAAAGCTGCATCAAATAGTAGAGCACCATTAGATATAAGTCATGCAGCAGATTTTGAACTTTTGCTGAATGAAGAAAAACAATTATGTGCAACTTTAAGAATTTTACCTAAACCATATCTTGCCATTAAAAATCAACTTATGAAAGAGGCAGTTAAAAATAATGGTATTTTGAAAAAGAAAGATGCTAGACAAAGTTTGAAAATTGACGTTAATAAAGCTTCAAAAATTTATGAATTTTTCGTACAAATGGGTTGGTGCTCTCAGGGTTGAACCCAAGCTCAATTATTTACTTCTTAATGTATTATACTAATGTTTAATTCTTTGTAAATTCAAGGTTGATGTCGTATCAATTAATAGGGAAAATGTCGTGGTTAGTTCGACTCGCGTTAGCGTATTGATACTTGTTAATAACTACTTAAGCGATAAAATGAAGGTTAAATTTATAATAGCTATAATTCAAATAGTAGGAATTGTTTGGTCAGCAACGCCTCCATCTCCTCCATCTCAATGGTATCCACTTGATCAAGAAGGAAAAATTCCATTAAATTTTGAAACTTTTGAAAATGGTCAAGAAATCCCACTCGATTGTATATCTAGAAATATTGATAATGGAGAGCATAAATTTGATGATCAAGATCGAATCATTTACGGCCCGTTCCCTGAATGTAAAGAGACAGGGAAACCACTTACTTTTAGGTATGGAGTTAATGAAGATATTAATTGTACTATAGGATTTACAGATGAATTATATCATCTCTTTCAACTTTACATCCACCAAGATTCTCCTTTCAGTTGCAGAGTACCGGTAAGTAGCGAGGTGAACTACATTGAAAAGGGAGGGGCTTCGATTCCATTGACATTTAACTTCAGAGGTGAAATTCATGATTCTCATTTAGATATTGATTCCCATCTTAATGTATTATTCACCAAACCAACCAGTCTGAAAGCCGAACAAAATACAATCATAAGTTCAATAGCGTGGTCACTGGGAACAAACGCCACCAGAGTGGTTATTGGGGATTATGTAACACTTAACTTTGCTGTTAGATGGGTAGATAATTTGAAAAATAGTTTATCATTGGCTGAACCTTATAATTATCCTGGATTACCATATAATGATGGGTTTTATAAGATGCCAATGAACTCGATCCCTATGTCTTACCATATGTTTTACTTCTATTTAGTTATTGTCAGCTGTGCCACTGGTGCTATATTTTTAGCTTTTAGCTATAATTTTATTAGCATTAAATTGTCTAAGTCAACCTATAGACCTTTGGATGATGAATCGTATATAGCAAAACAGGACTAGCGTAATGAAGGCTGTCGCTAGTTTGTTAAATATAACAATTGTAAAATTTACCGATTTAAGTAATGCTATTGTATTAATGCTATGTAAACTACACTGAACGACATTTGTTGATAATTGCTTTTAATAACAAGACTGTTCTCTCATTAAGACTATTCTCAACGGCAGGTGCTAAGAATTTATCGTTCAAGTACTCTGTGAATTCATTGGTGATTTCAATCTTTTGATTCGTATCTCTCATTTTAGCTTTGTAGGCAATAAATTTGTTCACTGCTAATTGTAAAGCTTCTGCCAAGTTTTCATTGGATACACTGACAGTTCTCACTGGCATAATGATATCAACCAACATTGTTCTTATATCTTTGCTGTAATTTGTTTGTAAATAATTTAAAACATGGTAGTATAAATGATCTCTGTTTAAAGTTTCAAATTGATCGAAAACGTTTAAAAACAAATGGACAATTTCAAATAACTTATCGTCCTTGGTTACTGTGGTAGCTGATTCGGAAATTGTCTTCAAAATGGCTGGTATACACAAGTCAAATATAGTTAAAGCAACATCACCTCTTAGCACAGGATTAGTTTCAGGATTACCAAGAACATTCATATCTGCTTCAGGAAGGTGATTTAATTGATCTTTAACTTCTTCTTCATCAGGCAACTCAATTATGTCTTTAGTCATATCATCTTCATCGGTTACTTTATCTGATTTGTTGATGGCTTTTTCTAAAGATTTAGCTTCAAAATCTAATTCTTGTTGTTGTTGCTTTTCAGTTATTAACCCCAATACTTGTCTTCTAGCCAAAAGCTTAGCAACATATGCCAATTCAAATTGTGCATAACTGAGCCAAAGTTTCAAAGATTCTGGATTTATCTTAAGAGATTTTTGAAATAAGATTCTGGCACCTTTAGCATTTGAATTATCTTCGAATTCATATTCGGCAGCAGATAACCACGCATCGATATTTCTAGGTTGTAATTGTAAGAGCTTGGAGTAAACTTTATAAATAACTTTTATGGCCCCATTTTCTTTAGCATGTCCTAGGTATTTTGACCAAAGCTCTAATTCTCCAGGAAACCTTCGGGTAGCTCTTTCGAAAATGAAAGTTATTCTTCTTACTCCAGCCCAATCACTAAGACTGGCCTTTGGTTTGATTAATCCAACAGACGAAAGTCTTTTATATCTTTTCTTTCTAAGTCTTTCAAGATTTGACTCAAATTCTGCATATTTTATAAAGTCTCTGGGCGTACTACCACCACCTTGAATTCTTTGCTCAAAATCGGTTCTTCTTCTCATTATCATGGTGATTTCATGTTTCTCGAAGAGACCTTTTCTCTTTAAATCTTCTAACTCAGGAACTGACTGTTCCAAGTAAAATCTACTTCTATCAGACATATTGGCTTAATGATTTCAATATCTAAATTTTTTTGAGAAGAGGTGATGTGGTCGTGCGCATGCGGGATTTTGCAGCCTTTTAACAAAGATTGTTCCCACTATATTTGCAACACCAAAGAGTCAAATACCCAGATTTCGAAGACTTATGGGTTCTGATGCAAAAATATTGCTTTGATGAATACTAAGGTTTCAAAAAAAAAAGTGCAGATGCTCCAGGAGGGGTTTGAACCCACGACCGTCGCGTTCCTCACACGACCGTGACTTATGGTATAACCAAATCGTCGTAATACGGCTATAAGCACGAAGCGCTAACCTCTGCGCCACTGGAGCAGTCTTCGCGGCTCGAACCCGAAGGTCCCAACCGAAAACACAAACCGGTGCGAACAGTGTTACCACTGCACCACACTGGCTTTCCGCGGCATTCGTTTAATAATCATTTGACGTGGGCTGACACTTTTATTTTTTTGTGATTCAAAAGCGAATCTTAAGCTGGCCTAGAGCTTATAAGCAGTGTTTGCATTATGAAGATGTTTTGTAAAATTAAAATTATCAAGAGCTGTAATCAAGCAATGAAACTAAATAAATTTGTATAATACATACGTGAAATATCTATTTATTATACCTTGATACATACTTAGATATATACTTCATGATTTTTATGTTGCAAATGTTCAGTGATTGACCCAATTTAAGTAGCTGGCTTTCTTGGAGTGTATGGTTCTTCCAAGTAAGCCACATCTTCGTCGGAGAGTTTCACATCGAGTGCCCGAACGGTATCTTCAACTCTGGCAACAGATGACATTCCTACAATAGCACAGTGACCTTTTGAAAGAACCCACGCAGTAGCAATGTTGGCCATACTAACGTTATGCTTTTTGGCAAGCTTCTCTACTCGGCTGATAATCTCTGCATCCCCAGCATCAAGACTATCTAAACCTTTCATCTGAATGACTTTATCCAGCTTATCTCTACCTGTTTCAGACTTACCACCAACTGGCCTAGTTAAAATTCCTCTGGCAACTGGAGAGTATACCACAGCTGTAACCGGACCCAAAAATGAATTTTTCATGAATGGAATAAGTTCGTGTTCATCTTCTCTATGAAGTAAATTATAATAGTTTTGCATGCTGACAAATTTGTGATACCCATACTTATCAGCAATAAATTGTAATTCGGCGAATTCAACAGCTTTCATGGTTGATGCTCCAATGTACCTGGTAAAGCCTTGATCAACCACGTCATTCAATGCTCTCATGATTTCTCTTTTAGGAGTATTATCGAGACGATGTATTTGTAAGACATCCATGTAAGTACCTAAACGTTTGACAGATTTTTCAACAGCATCGAATATATGCTTTCTAGATAATCCTTTTGAGTTTAAGTATTCATATTCTGGTTTTCCAGTTTCACGAAATCCTAATCTAAAACTTGGATCATCTTCTTCTACTGGGAAATAAGCTTTGGATAAAATTACAATTCTATCTCTTGGGATCAGATATTTTTCAATAAATTTACGAATTAAAACCTCCAGTTTACCATTTGAGTAAAGATCGGCAGTATCATAAGTACGAATCCCAACATCGTAACATTTTTTCAAGATTGTGAGACATTCTTCTTCGTCTTCCAAGCACCAATCTGCCCATGCTTTAGAACCGTACGACATGCATCCTGCGATGATGCGAGAAACATGAAGACCAGAGTCGCCTAATGTAGTGAATTGCATAGCTGTGTGTTCCGTGAATGTAAGATCAATTGTGTTCCTTGAGCTTATAGGTCAATAGTATAGGATGGTTCCTAAGGGTTAGGAATAGAAAATTTACAGTAGATAATGCGAAGTACAAAGATACTACTTCTTTAGGTAGCCGCCACAGGTTATGTAGTATGCGAATTGATTATCAAGATAATGAAGCAAGTCATCCGTGATTGTGAAAGCTCATGGCGTTACGTTAGAGTGATCGTACCTCGGTTTGTATGGCAATAATTACAGCTCAATTACAACTCAAAGTCCTATCTCGCATCAGTAAGATACCGTACAATTAGATATACATAATAGGAAATTCTCCAAAATATTTCATCATCGCTGTATTGTAAATTAAACTAATTCCGGGGAGTCTGATATTGCTACATTTTCCGAACTTGAATGGCCGAAGCCGATCTTCGTTACATTAATCATAAATCCGACGTTTCGGTTCTACATCTTTGATGTGGCTTATTGTGACATAAATTTTAGCGGAATTGACTAATGGAGTAGACATCATCGGGCTAGCGGTGCTCATGAACGTGGGTGTAATCACTAGTACGGAGGCGTTATCATATGCTAATTGCCATATTTCCGTACTTGATAGTTTCTAATATTGTTGAGCGTCAATGAGGCGAGCAACTACGAAGTTATACCCCATAATTTGATAGTGATATAATTCTTGGCATACGAAGCTTGACGGTATTTGGTAATCTCATAGCGGTTGATTCATCAGATTTCTTTATCAATGCCAAGAGAAGACCTTATCAAGTGCTGCAACCGTGAATCGCACGCTAAAACCATTTAAAATTCAGGGACTATCATACCCAAATAGGAAAAAGTACGAGAATGGCATATCATTTGCGCTAACCTACTTGATATTTAGGTATAATAAGTGAAATATGCACGCTGCTTGCATCCGATAACAACATTTTCTAGAATGCCTCCGGGTGCCGCTAAGCCTATCTGTGTTTGCTTTGTGTTATAACCGAAATAATATCAATCTCGTCTTATCTAATCATATATATATATATGACTCAGTTCTTAGATGCACCATTAAACGATTATTATACATATTATCGGTTCGAAAAAAATGCCTGCTATTCATGAAGTGCTACAGGCTAGAGCAGCCGAAACACAATTGGAGAAAGATACTGCCTCATTAGTCACTAGTGACATGGTGTATGTCATGTTTTGTGCTTTTGGAGTTTTTCTTATTACACCTGCCATCGCCTTATATTACACTGGTGTAATGAGACGGAAAAATGTAGTTCAAGTCTTGTTTCAGAGTTACATGACTACTGCTACTGTCACCATTGTTTGGTACCTTATAGGTTATTCATTGGCAGTGTCTCCAGTTTCTTCATCGAAACTTATTGGAGATTTTCATAATGCTGCTCTTCACGATGATGGTGCTAAACCATTGTATGAAGGAGCAACTATCCCTTCAGTTATTAACTTTTGTTTCAATGTCTTTTTCCCTGTAGCTACCGTACAAATTTTTGTTGGTGGTATTGGTGAAAGAGGTCGTTTTCTTCCATCTCAAGTTGTGGGAATTCTTTTCACCATCTTAGTCTACTCTTTTGAAGCATTTTGGGTCTGGGGCCTCAATGGGTTCTTGTATAACTTGGGTGCTCTTGATTTTGCCGGTGGAGGACCAGTTCATATTTCTAGTGGTGTTGCGTCTCTCTGTTATTCATGGTATATTGGTCCAAGAGGCCAACCAGGACAAAGAACTGGTTCAATAATGAAATATAGAGGTCAATCAACTATGAGTACTTTCATTGGTGTAACCTTGATTTGGGCAGCTTGGTTCTGTTTCAATTCTGGTACCTTACTTTCTGTAAATGTCAGAACTGGTTACATTTTTTTGAACACTATTTTAGCTTCTACTTTTGCAAGTTTAAGTTATGTTATCACAGACAAACTTATAACTGGTAAATATTCTGCTAATTCTGCTTGTCATGGTGCAGTTGCAGGATTAGTCGCCATTACTCCATCTTGTGGATTTTTTGAACCTTGGGCTGCTTCTATATCTGGTATTATCACTGCTGTTGGATGCCGTTTACTTCTTAGATTCAACCACTGGACTGGTATTGATGATTATAGTTATTCGGGTGTTATTCATGGTATTGGTGGAATTATTGGGGCTCTATTGACTGGTCTTTTTGCTTCTAAGAAAATTGCTGGTTACGATGGTATTACTGCTATTGATGGCGGTTGGGTTGATCAAAATTATATTCAATTAGGTTATCAACTCGCTGGTGTTTGTGCTATCGTTTTATGGACCGGTGTATTTACCTTAATCATCTTATTCATTGTTGACCATATTCCAGGCCTTCATTTAAGAGCTTCTCCGGAAGAAGAAGAAATGGGTATGGATTTGGCTGAAATGGCCGAAACTGTAGATGAATTCGGTAACGATTACGATGAATTCCTCATTCAGTATGCCACAAGATTGAGAGATCTTGCTGATACTCTCGAATCGAGAAGGGGTACTGTGGAAGTCTTAGAAGGAAGATCGGCAAACGAAGACTCTGAAGTTCAGTCTGTCAGAGAAAAGTTTGACCAGAAAGTGTGAAGTATATAGATAGCTAATTAAGATAATGTATTATAAATGTAACTAAGTATTTATTTAGTAAGTGTGTAGTAGTACACTAGGACGGTAATTATTGACTAATGACATGCCATTGATCTCTGTTCGTCAATTCCCCAGAAATGTTTCCCTAAAATTGCTCCAATCACTACTGCTAACATTAACCATCCGTTATAAGTCATGAACACCAACATCAACATGAATGAGTAACCAACTTGAAGTCCGTAGAATAAAGATTGATTTAGTTTATATCTTTGTAATGTTGAAGCATTGCTGTTTACGGTGCTACCGGAAACTATGGTTTGATAAGACTTTTCCCACTTATTAATCCAGTATTTAAAGGACTCATATCCCATGCTAAGAATTACTATGGCAATAAATGATATTAAGAAACCGAAAAAACTCCTTATATGCCACCATTTGAAAACAACACATGTATTATGCCAATCCCAAGTAAATAACATATTCATAGAACACATTTCTGGCATATCATGACCAGGCATATCGTGACCAGGCATGTCATGGTCTGGCATTGATGTCATGTGTGAAGAATGATCCATTTTATTGAAAATTTGAAAAAATTAATTTGAAATATGAATAAGCCCCTCTATTATATGAATAATTATTTATTTATGACTAAATAAGTGTCTGGTCAACGTAATCAGTTTATGAGTTAATTTAATCAACTAATATAGAAACGATTAATGGAGGGTGCACCCGTGCACCACGGAATTTGAATCATTCTCAAGAAAACATCCGATTCGTTTCCCGACCGGCTTTCACTACTTAATTTCTTAGTAAACGCCATGAAACTTGTTACCAAAGAGGAAAAAGAGGCCCACGCTTCTTATATCATTGCCGAAGGATCTAAAGGTCTTTTATATGGAGGTCTTCTTTCTGTTGGATTATTTTACTATCTTAAGAAAAGACATACTGTTAGATTTAATCAATTTAATACTAGTATTAAAACTTGTATTTTAACCATTCCAACCGTTGGTGTTTCTGCATTATGGGCAGATAACGGATCTATTGAATTCGATCGTAAGATGTACTCATCTGAATTCGCTGAATCTAGACTTTTAGAAGAATATCAAGAGTGGAATAGTATGTCCACTAGTGATAAAGTATTCACGGGATTAAATAATAATAAGTATAAAATTATTCTTGCATCTTGGGCAGCTTCTTTATATGGATCATGGTTATTGGTCAATAGAGACAAAATCATGACTACTACTCAAAAAGCCGTTCAAGCAAGAATGTATGCTCAAGGTATTACTATCATTTTACTTCTCGGTACCATCTTATTAGCCATGAAGGAAGAGGAAATCAACAAATCCAAACCACCTCCAATTCCTGAATGGAGAAAAGTATTGATGGAAAAGGAAGCCGAAGAGAAAAGAATGATTGAAGAAATTAAGAGAAAAAGAGCTGAAATTGAAAAATTAGATGCCGCTGAAAAAAAATCTGCTTGATCTTATCACATACCTCGTCGACCTTTTCTGTAATCCCTGAACTTTTTTTTACTCCATTGATGCTATTTGAGGTTCTTTCTACAAACATCTGTATATAGTTCTTTGAAAGAAACTCATTTGCTCATACTCACGCAGTCTTGATTGGCTGCTTTAATTAGAATAGATTTACCATTGTTTCTTGACTATACATTTCTATAGAGATTCTCCCAGTGTAGACCCACTTTGATGCAATTGTAGCATCTATCAACAAACGAAACTTTTGTCTTATTTGCAGCCAACTGGTGCCCGGAACTAAACTATTTTTATAGCGTTGTGCACGTGACCACGGGCTCAATGTCGAGGGCTTCAGTTAGTCAATTTTCTCATTTTTTTTACCTTCAAGTCGATAGAGATAATTCATAATGCCTCCTAAGAATAAGAAGCAAAAGGAAATCGTTCAAGATGAGCGGTTTCAGGCAATTGTATTGACCGACTCATTTCAAACTCGGTTTATGCCTTTAACTTCTGTAAAACCAAGATGTCTTTTACCTCTTGCTAATGTTCCATTAATTGAATATACTTTAGAATTTCTTGCAAAAGCAGGAGTTAATGAAGTTTATTTGATTTGTTCATCACATGCCGACCAAATCCAGCAATACATCGAAACTTCCAAATGGAATTCTAAACAATCTACTTTTTCAATCAAAACTATTATGTCATTAGAATCCAGATCTGTTGGTGATGCCATGAGAGACATCGATAATAGAGGTCTAATTACAGGAGACTTCTTATTGGTTTCTGGTGACGTTGTTACTAATATTGACTTCAATAAGGCTATAGCCATTCATAAACAAAAGAAACAAGCTGATAAAGATCATATAGTTACTATGGTTTTAACTCCAGCTAGTCCGTTGCATAGAACTAGATCTCACGTTGATCCTGCTACTTTTATTTTAGATAAAAAAACTGATAGATGTTTATTTTACCAAGGAATTCCTCCTGTTAATGGGAAGAAAGCAAGTGTTAATATCGATCCAGATTTATTAGAAGATGTTGAAGATGAACTCGTTATTAGAAATGATTTAATAGATTGTCATGTCGATATTTGTTCACCTCATGTTCCTCAAATTTTTCAAGAGAATTTTGATTATCAAGAACTTAGAAATGATTTCGTGAAAGGTGTATTGACTTCAGATTTATTGAAAAAGACTATTTATGCTTACATTACTGATGGTTCAGAATACGCTGCTAGAGTTGAAAGTTGGGCAACTTATGATGCAATTTCTCAAGATATACTTGCCAGATGGTGTTATCCTCTTGTTCCTGACTCGAATCTATCAGAAGATAATTCATACACTTACGAATTTAATCATATTTATAAAGAACAGAAAGTTGTATTAGCTCAATCCTGTAAAATTGGAAGTTGTACTTCTATTGGATATAATTCAAAGGTTGGTGAAGGATCATCTATCACCAAATCGGTCATTGGTAAAAACTGTGTCATTGGTAAAAATGTCCGTATAAAAAATTCATACATTTGGGATAATGCCATCATTGAAGATAACGCAGATGTTTCTCATTCAATTGTTGCATCTGATACTCAAATCAAAAATGGAGTTACCCTTAGTCCAGGCTCAGTTATTGGTTTCAATGTTGTAATTGGTGCTGGCAAGAAAATTCCTCATAATTATAAGATCATCGATGAACCAATCACCAAACTGTTGGATGTATTCGATTCGTCATTCGAATCCAGTGATGAAGACGAAGTAGATGATACTAACGTTTTATCTGATCAAACTGATACAACAGCAGAAACCCGTATTCATATTAATGATAGTGATATTGTAGGGGAAGATGGTATCGGACTGTTATACATTTCAGACAAGGAATTAGACGACGACTCAGAATCTGAATCAATTTCTAATAATTATAATCTGTACTCCGGTATCATTTATCAAATGGAATCACTTAATGTATCTGATGTTTCTGTGAAATCCATATCAAATAAGAAGGTTAAGAAACATGGACGTCATAATTCAAGAAGTAGAAGAATGTCAACTACATCAGCTATGTCTACCGACTACGATTATGCGGAAGATGAAGATGAAGAAGAAGACTTTGATAAGGAAGCTTATGCTACAATGGAGAGAGCTATAGAAAACAATCATGATATTGATACTGCTGCATTAGAGTTGAATACTTTGAAAATGTCTTTGAATGTTAGTTACCACGAAGTTAGACTTGCTACTGCCAAAGCGATGATATCAAGAATCAATCATTTCATCACCACTGGTACCTTGGGACCTAAAGACTCTACAAATAAAGTATTTACAGCATGGGCACCAATTTTTAGAAGACAAGTTTTCGATGATGAAGAAAGAGCTGATTTAATTTTAATTATACAACAAAATTGTGTTCAACTCAATGAGGAAAGCGGACAAATAGTCCTTTTCGTAGCTGTTAAAATCTTGTATGACTTGGATATTGTCATGGAAGAGAATATATTGGAATGGTGGAATTCACCAGCTTCTCAAGCAACTGATGAACTTGTTTCAGTGAGAAAAGTTACTGAGACATTTGTGGTGTGGCTTCAAGATGCAGAAGAGGAAAGTAGTGACGAAGAGTAGATAGAAATACGGTAGGTAGGTTTAATATACTTAATAAGCTAAAGTTTTATTCGTAAGAAGATTTAGATTTAAGCATAGATGGAAAGAGTGAATGACACCATTGGAATAAATTTTGAATAGTCGTATCGACTAAGTTATTCATTGAGATCGGCGAACATTAAAGTTCTCAAATAATACCAGTTTGAGTATTTACTGTTTTTACGCTAGATTTTTATAAGATTTGGTTTTCTGAAGTCATTTTTTGCAGCAATTTGGAGAAAATGAAAAAATTTGACAAATTTGAAAAATTATCAAATTTTCAAATCACACCAAAGAAACAACGAAATGTCCAAACCAACGTAGAAACTAAACTTAAACCGACTACTTATAGACATTTACAAGATTTGACTTTCACATGCAAATGTCAAGCTCATATGTGCCAATTGCAGCATTACGCGAATGAGCTCATATGCTCGTATAGAGCGAGAAAAACTGGTGATGCGATACGTATATAAATCTAAGTGTATTGAAAAAGATCAAGATAAATAAAGTACCAACAAAAGCAAGTTATATTCAGATCATAACTAGAAGCACTTCAATAGAATTTACCATATATTTTTATATTAGTCGTTTTAACTTTAGAAATTAAGTAGAAATGCCAGAGTTCGATGTTATAGTCATTGGAGCCGGAGTTCTGGGGCCATGTATTGCTACTGCCTTAGCAAGACAAGGTAGAAAAGTAATGATCGTTGAGCGTGACTGGTCTATTCCCGATAGAATAGTTGGAGAGTTGTTACAGCCTGGTGGATTGAAAGGTCTTCAAGAGTTGGGTATGGCTGAAGCCGTGAATAATATCAGTGCTATTTATGTGAAAGGATACCATATTACATTCCAAGGTAAAGTTTGTGATATCAAGTATCCTTTAAAACAAGTGGCTAATAAAGTGAATCCTGTAAATCATGTTCCAGGTTGTTTGAAAGATGACAATGATAAACTTATCAGTGATTCAACATTGAAAATGGAAGATTGGGATCAAGATGAAAGAGTAAGAGGTGTAAGTTTCCGTCATGGTCAGTTCATTTCAAATCTTAGATCTATCGTCACCAACGAACCAAATGTAACTGCTGTAGAAGGTACCGTTACTAAAATAATACGTGATAAAGACGATGAAGATATAATCAGAGGTGTTACAGTAAAAGAATCTGAAGGTCTCAAAAGTTATACTGCAAAAGTTACCATTTCGTGTGACGGAATCTATTCTAAATTCAGAAAGGAGATCAGTGCCGATAATGTCCCTGATATCGGATCATATTTTGTTGGTTTAGAATTAGAACATGCCGTACTTCCTAGTCCTAATAAAGGTCACGTTTTCCTTGGTGACCATGCCCCTGTATTAATTTATCAAATATCCCCAGAATTAACCCGTGTATTATGTGCATACAGATCAACCAAACCGCCATCCAATTCCAATAATGAATTTAAAAGTTATTTGCAAAACGACGTAGTGCCAAATTTACCAAAAGAATTACAAACTTCGTTTAATGCAGCTATTGAAGTAGGAAAATTCAGAGCCATGCCTAATCAGTATCTTCCTGCTCGTAAACAAGGAAAACATCATAAAGGTTTAATATTATTGGGAGATTCTTTGAATATGAGACATCCATTAACTGGAGGTGGTATGACAGTTGGAATTAATGATGCTGCACTTTTAGCTAGACTTCTTAGCCCTAAAAAAATTGAAGATTTAGAAGATTACGAGAAACTTGGTAAATTATTATCACAATTTCATACTAAAAGAAAGAATTTAGATGCTGTTATAAATACCCTTTCAATTGCACTTTATTCACTTTTTGCAGCCGATCAAGAAGCATTAAAAATTTTACAAAGAGGATGTTTTAAATATCTTAGTAAAGGAGGTGATTATGAAAGTGGACCTGCTGGATTACTTTCAGGAATCTTTCCTTATCCAATGCTTTTATTTAATCATTTTTTTAGTGTTGCATTTTATGCTATTTATCTAAATTACTGTGATCGCGGATTACTTAGATTTCCAATTGCATTTGTGGAATCTTTTACTACAATTTTCACAGCAATTGTAGTTTTCACTCCCTATTTATGGTCAGAATTAACATAATAGTATAAAATCTTCATTGTATATATGAATTATATTAATATAATTATTTAGAGTTTTTAAATTTTTAGCCAGCATTCGCAATAGCCTCAAAACCAAGAAAACTATGAAATCTCCGTCTAAGCTCGCTACAAAAGTTGCCAATTTCATCTAGTCGAAAATTTAAAATTGAAAACCATCTTCAAACCAAATAATTTTTAGATGCCTTCTTTAGATGATAACGTTCCCCTCCTTGGAGGTAATAAATCCTTTGATTCTGCTCGTAAAGCAACATTTAATGCTATTCGTCTTACTTTAGCATCATCACCTGTCAATTATCTTTTAGTATTTGTTCCATTAGGAATTCTTGCTGGAATATTAGGTTGGAGTTCAAATGCTATATTTTGGATTAATTTCTTAGCAATTGTTCCTCTTGCTTCTTTATTGGCTTTTGCTACTGAAGAATTATCTGAACATACTGGTGAAACTATTGGAGGCTTATTAAATGCTACTTTCGGTAATGCAGTTGAATTAATTGTTTCAGTTATTGCATTGAAAGAAAATCAAGTTAGAATTGTACAAGCATCTATGCTTGGATCAATTTTGTCTAATTTATTATTGGTTTTAGGTTGTTGTTTCATTGCTGGTGGTGTCACTAGAGTTCAACAAACTTTTAATCAAACGGTTGCTCAAACCATGTCTTCACTTATGGCATTGGCAACTGCTGGTTTACTTATCCCAGCTGCTTTCCATGCTTCTTTACCCCGTCCAAAAGGTTCTCATTTCCCAGATCCTGATAGTTCTGATGATTTAATCATTTCTTTATCAAGAGGTGTATCTATCGTTTTATTAGTGCTTTATATTTTATACTTATTGTTTCAATTAAAGACTCATAAAGCTTTATTTGAAGAACAACATCAAGAAACTGATGATGTAATTGTTACTTCAAGTTTACCTGCTGAACCAGTTGTTGCCAAGACCGAATCTGATCATTTAAGTGTTACTGGTTCTTTATCACTTTTAGTTATTGCAACCATTTTAGTTTCATTCTGTGCTGACTACTTAGTTGGATCTATTGATGACATTGTTGAATCATCAGGGTTATCTAAAACTTTTCTTGGTTTAATTGTTATTCCAATCGTTGGAAATGCAGCTGAACATGTCACTGCTATTGTTGTGGCTATGAAGGATAAAATGGATTTAGCAATTGGTGTTGCAGTAGGTTCTTCTTTACAAATTGCTATCTTCGTTACCCCATTCATGGTTTTAATTGGTTGGATCATCGATGTGCCAATGTCTTTATACTTTTCAACTTTCGAAACTGCAATTTTATTTGTATCGGTATTCATTACCAACTTAGTGATTCTTGATGGTGAATCTAATTGGTTAGAAGGGGCTATGTTAATTAGTACTTATCTTATCGTTGCCTTAGCCTTCTTTTACTACCCAGATACCGCCATCAATTAAGTTTTAATTTGATGAGTCTATATTATAAACTAAAATTAAATCATATCAATATATCTACTTGTAAAAAAGCGAAATTTCCTGAAACAGAATCTAACTTACCTGAAGTGTATAATCAATCGTTTATCTTTATATCTCTATTCTTCAGCACATGACGGCCTCAAAAACACATTCCATCGAACACGAAGATTTTTGCAGATATCGACATACTTCCAAATACATTTTTCCGCAACAGGCTGACTTATGCATATGGGCGGTAGGTTGAGATATTATGCCATGTCAGATCCATAGTGGGGCAGCCGGTACCGGCTGGTACCGGCTGGTACCTGTCGGATTAGAAATGACCAATACATTAAATCAACCCTGAACGGACCCTTATCCACATTGACCAAAAGATATAAATGAGGTACATCATACATTGCGTAGCTACAATTGAACTTGAATGCACCAATTAATGATATACATAATCAAGCGTCAAAGAAGAGGGACCAAGGGCTGCATGAATAAGAATGAAAAATTGTCTACATATTCCAATTCAATTTAACCTCATATGGTATATTGCCCGAATGAACAAAATTGAATAGATTATCATGAGGAATTATGTGCAAGTCTTTATTATATACAGTAAATCCCACATAAATGTCGCACCCCCAAAAACGGGATTTCGCTGTTGGAAATCCATTTGACGCCTTTACGGTTTGAATATTTCGTACATCCACTTGTTTAAATTCTTGAAACGAGGCCGCAATTTTCGTGCCT